>JAUTBT010027298.1:0-19575 GCA_032361225.1 Lepetodrilus schrolli
CTGCATTGCCACTCTACAGACAGCGCATCCTATCAATATCGTGTCAGAAAGGTAACTTTCGCGAACATTGATGCCGAGCTCCCTGTGATAAAGCACTAATTCATTCATTCATTCAGTATTAACGTCGCAGCGGGAATATTTCACCCATACGCGACGAGAGATTACTACTACTACTACTACTACTACTACTACTACTACTACGACTACTACTACTACTACTCCTACTCCTACTCCTACTCCTACTCCTACTACTACTAATAATAATAATAAAATAATAATAATAATAATATATTTATATACCACCGGGTTCCAGCTAAGCTGCTCACATGCGCTTAACGTTAGCATGGTGAGGAGACTTATCCAAGATACACTTTTATTTAATAAATTAGTGTTATAGGCTTCCCGGAATGAGTCAAAAGACTTAGCAGCTTTAATAGAGTCAGGCGGATCATTCAACAGTCTTGCAGCAGCACCATCGCCGAAAGTCAATTTAGTTCTTGAGATGGTGAGCGTCGTATATCTTTTGGATCTGAGGTCGTGTTTGGCACACGGTGGGGTTTCGGGTGTTAATCAAGACTTTCATATTGGTCTTTGTCACGATGATTCCATTAATCTGGCCATCTAACACTGTCCAAATCCGAGTAATATGCAACCCAGGTTCTTAACTAAAGGGCAGAGATATGTATACTAACTGCATTCTAATGTGTTTTCTCACAGTACATCCGATAGCCAGTCTATCGCACTGTTTGACCTTCAGATCTGCGTCGCGCTATTGTTTCCTTTGCAAATTGATACCTGCAATATTGGCGTCTGTGCTATCGCTTTTAAATGATATATCCTCATCACTTCCGAACTTGACAGGTATAATCTCTAAAATACTATTTTGAAAATCCTTGCACTACCCTTGATGCACAATTCCTTTGAATTCCGAAGGCATTTGTGAAATAAATCATATATGTAATACAGGGTTTTGAAATCCAACTGCATTTGAAAAATGGCTTGTCACCAATGCGTTATACGATATAGATGCTTGCCCATCTCAGATTCATGGTGAAAATATATATGTTCGTAATGTGTTAATGATATTTATACCTATGTTTACATTATTGATTCTTCCTTCTGCATTATATTACTATAAAGGGATACAATCACGGTTTGTTGACATATTTCATATTAACAAGACGAGACAAGAGAAGATTTATTTCAGAATTGCAGGCTTCGTGACCCAGAGTACATCTGGAATTTAACAAATTTGTTTCACAATTTTACATTGGCAAATTTTTTCTAGGGGAAATATGAAAAGTATTATACCGTAATAATATGACGTTTTACTACCAATGACAACAGTTGTTTGGTATAAATATAAACAACCCGACCGCCAGTTTATTGTGAAATCAAAGTAGTATGATACATTGGGAGGGAATTCGCGCATAGAACTGACGTCAGTATTACAACGGTGTTTACCATTGTCAGAGGGTAGGTGTAATTAATTAACTGGGGGAGGGGGGGGGGGTCATATTTCAAACTTAGTACACAGATCACAGTTCAACTTCAACATAGTTCTTTAGGTTTAAGGCTCTGCTGGTATTTTCACTATTGCAGTATTCTCTCCCTGTTTACAACGACTATTAGTACCATGATTGGTCGGAGGCTATAGCGTGGTCATCGGCACTGGCACCAATGGTTCCTATCCTAGTGCTCGTGGTACTGACTTTACTTGGACCAGGAAAGGCGAGTCAATGACAAGGAATACATGTTAAATCGGTCGCGCGACCTACAGTAGTAGAGTAGAAAGATAGGGTTCCTATCACTCTGGTGATATATTGCAAAAGGAAATGTAGGTTAATTAAACAAATATATAAATAGGGTACTAGTGTATCAATGAAACCCGTTCTTCTTACTATCGTATAGATAATAATAGCGGGAAGAGGGTGAGACCTCGTTTTGATATCTAGAGCAGTTATTATGAATAAGTAAATAAATATACTAGTATTAAGAATCCACTATAGTAGTATGTGTGTGTGCGCGCGCGCGTGTGTGTGTATTACTTGTGACTATTGTGGTTTCCTTCCCATCCTACATCTTTATATATCATTAAACTACCAATTTAATGAATTCCTGGCAACGTATGGTGTGGAATATTTTTCCAATACAAATGCTATGTATTTATGTCAATGTAGGCTAGCTGAACTCAGATTTAGTCAAACTGTGTGTATTGTAGTAAAATAAGGTTTGAGCATACAATGTATGTTCTATACACGTACCTGGGCTCGCGTGTACAAAGCGGAGTAACTCTAAGGTAACTTTAACTCAAACCTTACCAATTTGAAACGTATGCTCGGTGTAAACTTATCATTAAAACTAAAAACTAATACTACCTTACCTACTAAATTTACCTTACCTTGTCTGGATTACCAAATTTAGAACAACTAACGATAGGCTACCAATAGAAACAGGCAGGTGGATAAGTGTACCTATAGTAAACCGAATATGCACCCTATGCCACGTAGAAGTTGTTGACGAATTCCATTTCTTGTTAAAATGTCAATTCCTATTAGATTTACGTACAAAAACATTTCCAAACTACTTCTGTAATAATCCCACTATTGAAAAACTGGCATATCTACTAAACACTAACTATTCTCCATTACTATTTAAATTATAATAGTACATCAAGGAAGGCCTATCATTATTTTAACTTATGCTAATTATACAACCATATATACATGTATACTGTATGTTCTATATCTATATCTGTATATTATTACTATTTCTCTGTATCATGCTATGTGATTTATGAGAATAAATTCTGTTCTGTTCTGTTCTGTCATAGGGACCAATCATGACCTCACAGTGATTGGTGGTGACACTTGTGTCATAGGGACCAATCATGACCTTACTGTTATTGACTGTCATTATCTCTCACTGAATTGTGATGATAGTTGTGTCATTGGAACCAATCACGACTTCACTGATTCCTGATAAAACCCTTGTCATAGGTGTTATTCTATCTACTGTAGGACAGGTGGTAGTACAGTGGTAGAACATTGGACTTCGGAGCCAAAGTTTCCAGGTTCAAATCCCACCCCAGGGCGCCGGGGGCCCCGGCATCAATGTTCGTGAAAGTTACCTTTCTGACGCGATGTTGATACATGGTACATTTATTACCGTTTATTTAATAAAGATCAATCTATCTACATGATGTATTGTGATATTGCAACACTGTGTTCATGGGTTTATTCCCCATGGATTTCTCATTACTGTAATAGACGTCCTGTCAATATTCTTAAGGTATAAATGTAAGAGGATCAATATATGCCCAGAAGTGGTTAATAACTCTACTGCTGTATGGACACATATAGAAATATACCTTTAACTAAATGTCCATGACCATGGCCGGCAATACTACAGCAATAATCTCACTGTCAGTGTGGACATTAATGTGACATATTGTAACCTGTTCATTGTCACAGAACTTCAATATGTAAGATCTATTTGCAGATTTCATCGAGGGAGACTGTAGTACCTGCGTCACGCATCGCATCGCGTCCATTCGGATGTGGATGACGACGTCTGTGTTTTATCTGGTAGCTGGAGGGATGGAGATGTAGCAATGTCAGATCCGGCTCTTAAAGTGGGTTCTGGAGATTGACGTAGTTGTTGGGATGTAGATGTACTGCGGGGAAAATACACAGACTGCAAACTCAGTGTAGAAAACATTAATAATAGATTGTATGCAATTAGCAGGAATATGATGTTATCAGGAGCTTTGCATGTCAACAGGTTTTGAGTTTGCTGCATGGGTAATGACAATCTCAGTAGTATTAATTGCCAATTTTACATTCTTTGCCATTAATAACGTCTCAGTGTGTGGCTGGCAACCCAACATGAAATTATACAATATGAAAAAAATTATATTATGCCAAACTGAAAATATTATCGATATCGCTTGATTTTGAAACTTCTCATTAGACATCTTTTGTAGGGTTAACAGATACTGTTTTAATGTCAACAAGACTAAGTGAACTTTTAGTGCCAGTTAACCGATTTCTACTGGAAATGATTGTTATCACAAAATTCCAGATATAATTGCTATGTTGGCCTTTGATTTCATTTGTAATGGTATTTCAGTGACGTTTTTGGAGAATTCTGCAATGGCTCAGATTCCAGCAAGTATGTGTTACAGTACGACCCATTAACCATTACTGGTACAGATGAACCAAGGATGATAACTACATGTATTCAGGCCCCGAGATTACTAAACCTTTTAAGTACTATTTCATGCTCAAGCTCAAATTTGATATTTGTGAGGATTTGTGAACCTTAAGTTGAACATGTTTGGATGAAAAACACGTTTCCTAGTCTCGGGGTCAGATTATAGCTATCATCCTGAGGGTGTTTATTACTTGTAGGAACACAATTTACATGATTGTTTAAAAAAATTGAATGTATTCTGGGGTTTCATTTTCTCCTCATATTTTATTTTTTTTACAAATATGATAACTCTGAACTACATAAAATTCTGTTTCTAATTTGGACAAGATTCGTTTCAAATTTTGACAGAAACTGGACCCATATATTGTTCTGAAATATGTGTATCTATAAGTGTGACTAATTCAGATACGAATTTGTCTAATCTCAGTCTCTGGAGCAGTAGACGTAGATAGACTTTCCAGATAGACTTCCGATGGTTAACTTGGCATACAGCTCCAATACTGGAGGCAGTGACTTATATCTAAATTGTCGTCTTTGTGGTTGTGATAGTATCTGGTATCACCACTCCTATGTCCTGGGTCGACCCTCGCATCCTATTGGTTGTGGAGCTACGGCTGTGTCAGTGGATACTTCGGAGTCCAGGTAGATCAGTTGCTGCAGGCTGTCGGCCATTGCTGCTTTGGAATACTGATGTCATGTCACAGTCTTATTTCGAAACACAAGTGAAAAATTGAATCATTTTTCTCTTTGATTATAAATATCAATATGATGCAAATAGATTTTATGGCACATTGTTATATTATTACTGAATATATAGCAAATATACATCTTGGTGATTGATTCGTTGTGTTTTTTTTCTTTCATTTTCTTTTCTTTACTTTTTTAATTTCTTTATTTGACTCTTTCTATTTACATCTGTATATTACTCTATCTATCCACATTTCTATTTTTTGTTTCTCTCAAGATATCTCTTGCCTCTGTTTCTCAATTGCTTTCTTTGATACTCAGTCTCATCATATAGTTCTTTGACATGCCATAGCTGTATATCCATCTACCCATCTATATAATGCTTTTCTCTCTCTGTCTATATTTTTTCTTTACTTCTCTGTCTCTTTGATAACCATCTTTCTTTGAAATGTTGATATCTTTCGTTATTTCTCTACATCTCTGATTGACTTTGATGCCACTTCTCCTGTAGCATCTGCACCACCACATTGTCAATAGCAGCCCCACCCTACTCTGAACCTAGCTACGCTTTCCTTCTTGTTTAATCACTGTTCAATCACAGATGTGCACGGAATGTATTGGCCCCCGTTGACCTCTGACCTTTGCGGGAGATGATTAGCGCGTGCACAGAACCCTCTGATGGGTCCTCGGCCAGGAAAGTACCGAGATCAACAAGATTGTCACATCCGCATGGCCTCCTGAAAAACCAAGAAGTTGAATTCAAATTACACAAGATCGATGGAGTAGGTCCAATTTGGGATATAACGGCTGCCATAACGACATGTTTGCCGCATGTCATTTACAGGGCAACTCGCAACTTGTGCATTGATCAATTTGTATTGTTGGCTCAGTGGCATTAATCAGTTCATATTGTCAGTTCACTTGTGCTGCATTGTTCACAGTAATGCCTAATATGCCATGTTTATGATGCATTTCATGCAGTTTGGTTACGACTAGTGGCCAGTGCCCCAACTCTGTATAGTGATTTCAGTTGAAATTTGGTGTTTAATATATTAAATGTATTTATTATTTGTAGGTAATTATAACCCATCAGCGGTACTGTATTACACTTATATAGTATAAAATTGTTCCTAGACAACGAGAATTAAATTTACAATCTAAATATGCCAATTTTTTCCCGGACCAGAATATTTCAATTGCCATTTGTTATTAGTCATAGTACAACACTCTGGACTTTGCAACACCTGACTACAATAAGCAGTTGTGTGAGAGGCTATCTGTCAGATGCAATATTATCGCCAGTAGAGAAGCCCGTGTATCACAGACTGGAGAGGTCCTTGTCCATACATTATTGGCTCTTACATGTCAAGCCTATACGTGTAGACAAGCTCGTAATGGAGTATCACTTTTCTACTGGAAGGGCAGCAGTATTTTACTTTATAATCCGATGGGATAACGATGCCGAAACTGTAGCTTTCCTCGTTTACAATAATTATCTGACAGATCTATTTTCGTTGAAAATTGTCTCAAAATAGTAGAAGTGGTTCCATCTATCGACAGCTAGTTCCTTTTGTAATAATTATGCTAGTGAGCATTTCAGAATATAATATTCCTTGCATTATCTTGATTTAAGCGCTTTCCGCGATTGTCATACAGCTTGGACAATCTTGGTTTCTGTTACAGCCTGATGAATATCAGTGTAAATAATTGACAGTGTAAATCATTGAAAGTGTAAATAATTGACTGGAAACTAGGAGGACACTTTGTGACATTGGTGACCCTGAAAAGTTACTATTACAAACTTTTTAGAAATTTAATTTTTCATTTGTGTATTAGACATTGTTGTCTGCAGGCATATCCAGACTACCATTAACTATTGCTGATCTATGAGAGAGTACTGGCTTACTTCATATTATTCTTAGGTGAATTTCTAAGCGATATCAAATTTTCTCAAATGGTTGTTTTCAGAAAATTCTAAATTTCATTGGTCAGTTACGTCTTGTTCTTTCCCACGATGAATATCATTCAGTTCTGAGAAGAGACAATTATGTAGATGGACGATGTCATCCTACAATGTGGACAATGTACATAACCATCGTAACAGATAACGTTTATACGCAGAATTATAAATTAAATGCGTACATACAGTATTTCTCATCCACACTGTTTATATATACCAAAGCCACATGTAGCATACTGTGACTGGTAACAGTAACGTAGTCTACATGTAACAGGATCTGTGTACGCACTTCTACTGATTGTCATGGTTGACTCACGTCATCACGTCATCACGCTATGTGATATGTGTACATGTCTGCCATCATTGTAACTCACATTGACATTGCACACGGGTATGTCATTTTTAAGGTTATCTTTTGTTACTAAGAATGGTGGTCCATAATTAGAATATTGATATGCCAGAGATAAGTTTTTGAGCATGATTATCTGCCATATGATGTTATCTAATATCACCCTTTTTTGTCTATTGTCTATTGTGCATTCCATTACCAAACAGGCAATGGCACATAACCAATGGGCAATGACACTTATAACCAAACAGGCAATGATACTTGTAACAAAATGGGCAATGTCACATATTACCAAACAGGCAATGACACTTATAACCAAACAGGCAATGGCACTTATAACCAAACAGGCAATGATACTTGTAACGAAATGGGCAATGACACTTACCAAACAGGCAATGACACAGGCAATGACACTTATACCCAAACAAGCAATGACACTTATAACCCTGTTCATTAGACATTTCAATTCATGAAATACAGGTCAGCCAATAAACATGTTTATGTTCAGTTAAGTGCATTAAATGACTTCTGTGTTCCCCCACAAGACTGTAAACTGATATGGAGCACTTAGTCTATATAGCTAAACTCATCTAATGTGTTCTTGTAAATTCTATTACATATTTCAAGTTGATTCAACTTTTTTTTTAGGTCAAGTTATTTCGTAAATTCACAGTAACTGCTGTATGATTAATGTTTAACCTAGAAACTAACTCCCACTCATAAATTGGGTATTAAAAAATAAGCTGTCATGATTCAATGGAAGCCATTACCACTCAACGGCTCGCTGTGCACCTCAAACATTCACCACAATCCACAGATACAATTGCATTGTTTATGATTGTCTGATTATATTTTGTTTCTCATTGTCAGCATTATTTGTAATTGTCAGATCTGATATTGCGTTGTTTATTATTGTCAGATCTGATATTGTATTGTTTGTCATCATCAGATCAGTTACTGCATTTTAATCATTGTCTAATGTCAAATAGTATTGTTTCTCATTGTCAGATCTGATATTGCATTGTTCTCATTTTCATAAATCCAAAGATTGATGTCAGTCGGAAGAGTTTTCATTCTATGGCATTTCTCTGATTTTCTTTCCAGCTGTAATGTTTCTTCAAGGCATAATAGCATTGCTTATCATTATCAGGTCTCTTATAGGATAGTTTCCCATAGTCAGATCATTATTTGTCATTGTCAGATCTGATATAGCATTGTTTCTCATTGTCCAATCTGATATAGCACTGTTTCTCATTGTCTAATCTGATATAGCACTCTCATTGTCAGATCTGATCTTGCATTGTTTATCATTGTCAGATCTATAATAGCATTGCTTATCATTATCAGATCTGAAATAGCATTGTTCTCAGATGTGTTATAGCATAGTTTCCCATAGTCAGATCTGATATAGCATTATTTGTCATAGTCAGATCTGATATTGCATTGTTCTCATTTTCGTATATCCAAAGATTGATGTCAGTCGGAAGAGTTTTCATTCTATGGCATTCCTCTGACTTTCTTTCCAGCTGTAATGTTTCTTTCTCTCTGGCTAATTACACACGTAGTGTTTAATCAAAGATACAGCATTAAATATGGACAGATGTAAATGTAGTGTACCGGTCGCTAGGCGGTCATCAGACGACGGCGACGGCATGACGTGGGTTTCCGCGAGCCCCGTGGCGCATCCTCCGAGGGTAATGACCAGACTGATGCCACAGTCGGAACCAGCCATGTCTTAAGTACTTATGGAACTGCGGGATACAGCGGGAATTTATCATAGTGGCTGAGCCGCAGATGAGACCAGTTGTCAGGAGTTATCACAGGTTCTATTGTAGTGGGTGAGAGTGGTCTTCACTTGATACAGACCTGCTATTAATAGGTATGAAGTATTGAAATATGACGCTGTCAGAATAATCAATATCTTAGAGGTATATATGATGCATTTCTATTCTTGTTTGGTATAGTAGTTGGATTTTTATCTCGACACACTTGTTTATAAAGAGGTCATTGATTTTGAGCTTAATGCACTTGTTTATTCAGAGGTTGCTCTTGTTTTTATTGATGTTGTTGTTGGTTGTTTATTAAAAAGTTGCTGCTGGTTGTTCTCTGTGAAGTCATCAATAACTTAATCATCAATGTCAGCTGGCTGTTGAGCCCTCCGACATCTGCTGAGATGACAACTGAACCTTACTGCCTGCGTTGTACTCATATTTTGGGTTTGTCAGATTAACATCGTTGAAAACGTGTATCAGTAACATTAGTATTGGAATGACCAACTCACTAGTGCAGTAAATGCTGATGGATGGACTGTTAATAAATGATTTATGCTGTGTCTACGTAGGTAAAGCATCGCTATAAGCCTTCTGTGCAGCAGATCTCTGGTCTATAGTGTTACATTCTGCCTCTAGTCCGGCCAATGGTTGCGTTCAGGTACCAGGGTTACATGGATAATCTTGTGTTGAAACAGCATCGTTTGGTGCATACACACACACACAGAGGTATCTATACACATACCTACACATGGTTGTAGGCATGTAGTGGGAGTTATATTATATAACATTTTCAGTAAATTTCAATTTATATTAATATTATAATTATTTCCTGCCTGTGTGTTAGAAAAGTGTTAGAATTACCATAATGATACCCCCAATAGCAACAATGAGGTTAATTTATTCACTTAAATACATATTTAGCAAATTAACTGGCAGCTGGGATGTATACCCCCAGGGAGTTGAGAAAGTGAAATTGGTGCACATAGATCTATTGATTGGGAGAATAATGTAGCGCCATGAGCAAGCTTCAAAGCATGGATTTGGAGCAATATAAATGTTCACATTATTATAATTATTATTCATGAGAGGTACTTATCCTTATAGCATTAAAAAAGTGAAGCCTCACAGATTGGCTATGCAATTAAAACTTGAGTGTTCTTTAAATATTGTACACCCACCATCATTAAATAAATACATTAAATAAAAAAATAAAAATGTAATACACAAAAAAAAAAAATGCATGTCCTCGTTTACATATTTCATCCTTCACAAGTAATAACAATTTGTACTTTCTCCCTCCAGAGTTCCTCCGTGGGTTACGAGAGTGCCATCATCGGGGAGGCACATGGACTGATCACAGACATGCTGGCCGACCCCAACCTGCCGCTGCACATCGTGAGCGGGCTGCGGGCTGTGGGCAACCTGCTGAAGCCACCGGACAGCCACTCCTCCATCTACAAGCCCAAGGTCAGCCCTCTGGTGTCGCTAACAGAGACGCCATCGTATGGCTCTGATAATGAGGAGAGTCCATATACCGGGGAGCGGCCATCATCACTGCCAAAGGTACTTGTAACACCCATTCTCATTGGCCAGGTAGCGCTGGCCGTTAGGCATCAGTTTGTAACACTCATTCTCATTGGTCAGGTAGCCAAAATCCAAATGGTGGAAATCAGGCCTCGATATTATTAAACCTTTTGAGTACAAGTTCATATGTTAAAATTTTATATGGGGATTTATGAACAAACGTTTGAGTTGATCATGAAATCCTACTAAAAAAAAAGTGACATAATCTCAGAGCCATGTCTAATACAAATTGGGCATGTACACAAACCATGACATCGAGTAGGGGAGGAAATCCCAGTTCAATGAATTCTTGCCATTCATTGCTGTTTCCAACACTTATTCTCATTGGTCAAATTGCACATTGCACATTTTGGTATTGCTATTCATGACTTATTCTTATTTGTGTGGTATTCCATGCCAAAGGTAGTGCCAGACCTAAATGGCATAGCTATTTGTAACTTTCGTTCTTATTTCATTCTGCTTGAAGATATTGGAGGCAATAGATTTTTGGAAAAATCGTTAAAAAAAATTTACAAATTTAATTGAACTCCAAAATCTTTGACACAAATTAATCCTTGTTGGTCTCAATTGTATTACAATTGTATCATGACAACAATATGATATGACATGGTGATTACCTGACCCATATGTGACATCACAATTATAACATCCCGTCACGTAGAGATACAGACCAAACACCAAGGTTACAAAACTATTTTGAGTATGATTTCATGCTCAATTCAAAGTTTTGTTCGCAGATCCCTGTATAAAATTTGTAATCTTGGCCTCAGGTTTATATTGCATATTTTTACAAGAATCATTAGATTCTTTCTGAAAAGGATTTCTTCTAAATCTCACTATTCCATTCCGAACCCTGACATGAATTTGACCCTTGTTGAGTTATGGAACATGTGATTAGCTGTTATCACAATGACGCTGAAAGGGATGAACTGTTTGTTTGCCCTGCAGAATGGAATTGAGGAAATTAAGTATTTACCAAATTCATTCTCTGGATATGGGGGTCAAGGCAAGAATACAAATGAGTCATGGAGTATGTTGAGCGCTGGCAATCTTGGAATGCACTTACCAGTAATGCTTAATAGATACTGGCTTAATACTTGGACATCCATGGTAGGAAGTAATGGGCAAATACAGTTCACTTCCTGTTTTGGGCTAGTTCACTTCCTGTTTGGGGCCATCAGTCTGTCACACAGCACACATACCATTGTATGCAGCAGTGAAGTATGTACAATAGGATGCTCTAGCACTCTTGTAAGAAGGCTGTCAATAGAATGCATCCTTGCCAGGCATTCGGATATAGCTTTGAGATAAATATTTGGATATTGTAGAAAGATAATATTCAATATTTAACAACAGTAATGTTTGGCTGTTCTTGTTAAAGACTTTGGAAGTTTTTTTTTTTAATTTTCTAAAAATGTAATAAATCTTAAAGAAATAGAAGAAATTGTCTATGGTAAAGTAGAATTGAGTGGGTAACATTTTTAAGAAGCTGTCTAAAATGCAGAGATGAATTTTCACATATTATCCTTAAGGACTGATGTATGATAGTTGTACACACACTATTCTTTGCTGTGAGTAGGAATTATCTGGCAGTGTTATGGAAATTGGTAATACATGTATGTAGAGTGTATGCGGATTGCTTCTTTTGGATGTTGCATGATTTCCATTCTGCTACTTGGTGTTCTGTTCTGTCAGTGTTGGTTCTGTACTGGTTCTGCACTGGTTCTGTACTGGTTCTGCACTGGTTCTGTACTGGTTCTGTACTGGTTCTGCACTGGTTCTGTACTGGTTCTGCACTGGTTCTGTACTGGTTCGGATGGTGTGACATTCCTATAACTTCAATACCCACTTATCTGCCATGGTTGGCCTTTGAGCAAGAAGACACCTGGACCTACTGGTGGAGACCAATCATTATTTGATTGGTTTATAATCCTGTGTTAGACTGTGCTAGGCTGTGTTATGCTATGTGTCCTGGGCAAGGCTGGACAACAGTGGACAATTATCTGAAACGTTGGACATGTCCCTTCCCCTCCATACAGCCTCACCATTCCACTGGCATGTCCACATATTTACCTACAACAAACAATATATTCAATTATTTCACACATTGTAACACTAGTACCCACCATCTTGCTGTCCACAAGCTCTAACCAGACACTACCATCAGTGCTATCTTCCACCATCTTACTTTTCATAACCAACTGTCTGAGTTTCACCTGTTGCACTTTCAACTACGCACCATTTTTACATACACCACAATCCATCTTACCCTAAATCACCAATGTATTATCCACAACAACTATCTTGCCTTCAGCCACCATTCCTCTAGCTTTCACAGCCTATTGTGTGTCCCTTTTATCATCCATCTTCAGCAACAAACCAAACAGCTTGCCTTCAACCACCAACCATTTGATCTTCCACAACCCAACAACATATTTTCCTATAGCCAATAATTCTTTTCTTCCACTTCCAACCTTCTTCCCATCAACCATCAACCGTTTTTTCTAACCAAACATCTTACCTTCAAGCACTAGACATCACATAATTCAAGCACTAGACATCATATAATTCAACCACAAAACATATTTCCTTTCACAGTCAACAATGTTATCACCTACTACCAACAATCTTGTTTTAAACCACCAACCATCATATTCTTTAAGTCACAATCTTAACTTGCATTACCAAATGTTTCCACTTTACCAAATGTTTCCACTTTACCAAATGTTTCCACTTTCTGTACTTAGTATTCCGCCACATCGTCAGTTCAATTGTTAACATCTCCAGATAAATGCTATCCCAGCGTGGCTAGCAGATACACCCCTGCTGTCTGGATCTCCTCCTGTGCAAGACCTGATCCCCTCCTTCCACCATCTCCTCATTCATCCCCGTGATCAATTAATCCCCGGCATGTTTAGCATCCTCCCTTTCAACGTCAATGAGGTATTAATATTGGTGGCCAAACACAAACAGATCCAGACTGGATCAAACTTAAGACATTCCAAATGGTTTGACAGGACTTGCTTGACTGAAACGAGCTCATACAAACTGAACATGCTGAATTTAACAATATGTTGCTTGTCTATCGATCATGGCTCTGTCTTGGTGAAATGATTGTAGGTTAGGATTGGGGTTATAATGATAGGGTGGCGTTATAACTATTTCCCTGTGTAATCCTCAATATCTCCATTTACAATAGTTGTATTGTGTTGCCTGCTATACATGCATTTATAACACAAATGGCTACACATTAGTTCAATAGACCCAGACCATTGGAGCTAGACACATAGCATAATGGTTCCCCTGGAACTATACTTGGGGAGCTAGATCTTTGAGAATGTAGATCATTCTATGTTAAAGTGTGACTACTAACTATGTAATACATTATACACCAACACAAATAATATCTTATACATGCAGTACTAAATTCATAGTGGATTGCTGAAAAGTATCCCTAGTTGTATTAAGTGTCCTAATCCAAAATTTGCCCCAAGTGATTTGACAATTTGACACAAAAATGTTCAGTTATAACTATTCTCTTTTGATGAGGGGAGACAACTCTAATACCACGTAATGAACATCAAGGACTTCTGTTTCTTTTGTAAAATGTACACCATCCCTGTGTAGGTCTTCTTGCATATGAATTCCACCTTGACTCAATTAAACTTTAAACATATCCTTGGGTAGTTTATTTGTTAAGTATTGTATGTAGACTATTATTTTGTTATTTGTGTTTCAGCGTCTGCGTCGAAGTCTGCCTCCGAATCTAATCCGTCGCATGTCAACGAGCACATGGACGACGACAACCTCGGCGACTGGCATGCCCACACTGGAGGCAGAACCCTGCCGCATTCGCAGCGCAAGCTTCCGCCATTCAAGGGAGGGAACTCCCGGCTCCAGCCCCAATGGGAGTCGCAGCAACAGCCCATCTCCCAGCTCCAACACGACCGTGGTCCTGACGATACCAAAGTCACGTTCCTTCTCCCTGGCGTCGGCCCCCGCATCGCAGAGTCACCCACGGACTCGCTTCAGAGGGCGGAGCATGGTCGCCAGCACCATGGAGGCGGCCACTAGCCCCACCAAGGCAGATTACAAAGGGTTGTCTCCCCTCAGTAGGACAGAGGGCGGGGATGAGGGTGACAGACTCAAGGCCAGTTCCCTGTCCAAAGACATCCAGTCTTCTGCGTTTAGCAAACGATTTAACATTACTTCTGACTATGAGAGCAGTGACTCGCCGAGTAGTAGCGACCACAGTGATAACGTGGGAACAAGTGAAGATTATGCTGGATCGCCGCCAAAAAAGGTTTGTATTTTGTTTTACTCTCATTACTTTTTGCAATATTTGACATGTTTGTGACAGGATTTGTGTATCTGTTCTTAGTTGTCTTTCTGTAAAACCAAATCATTCTGTGGAGAGTTCTGATGTCAGAATCCCTGCTTTATCATTCAGGGCTATCGTGCACAAAACACCATAACTCTTAAGATAACCGCAACTCCAACCTAAACCATAGACTACACCGTAAGCAATATTATTTTTCAAAAAAGTTCAAAAATTGTTTTCAATAACATCATTTCTTCATTGACTCAATTTATTGTCTTGTCTTTGAGAAAACCCCAAAGAACATCCCAAAGAACATCCCCACAAAATATTTGTAGACAATGATTTCATTTCAGACACTCTTTTCAACTTTTCCCATGTTAAACAAATTCCTGCCAGTCGGTAAAAATCTGACGTCAAACAGCGATGCTTTAATCCATAGTATTGAAAATGTATAATCACAGCTATCAATTTGGTAATGTTCACGATAGACTCGCTGATGACATCAAAACCTTCGCACGAACTCGAGAACTGCTGTCAAAACGACGGTGTTGGTTTTTTGTTTCATTTCAATGCCTTCTGATCAGCTTCTAATTCTGCTTCTTTAATGTCTGCTTGTGTCAGTCTTGACATTTCCACCGAGATCAAAGTTTGTTAAAGAAGTTGAACTGTGACATTTCGGCGCTGACAGTTGATGAGTTTGGAAAGGACTTCTTGCATATCAATTTATGATACGACCTCCCAAAAACAACATGATGTGGTTGTACGAGGTTCTCTTCAATGCTGTGTTGATATTTCTGTATGTAAAATAACACCTACCTACATACTATATGACAATAGTAAGTCATAGCCATCTACATTTAATAATCATTTCCTACTCTTCTTATATTGCGCATTTTTATGGGAGATAATTTTCCTGCATATTCACAGCAGCATTAATTTTTTCCAACAAAAAAACACCCGGGAAATTTGTAAGTATTCTAATATATGCAACAGTGGTAGGTTTAAAATGTACAAGTCTAATGTTAAACATTGGGGATGTAAATCGACATCGTCTAGGTCATTTCCCCATGATAATCAAATTCTATTTGCAACATCAACTTGATATTATCAACAGACATAATAACAATGTTATTTTAGCTCACTTGCCAGACAAGCTAAAGTAAGCTTATAAACGTCACACCATGTTCAGATGAACAACAAATACTTGAATGTTGATTAATTGTGCATAAAGCCTGCATCATTCAAGTAAGATTGATGCCAACCTCCTATTTTTCATATAGTGAATAGTGAATATATTTGATGATGATGATGATGATGATGATGATGATGATGATGATGATGATGATTACTATCATTATTATTATTAGAATATTTGATTATTATTATTATTATTAATTTTTTTTGGTTTATGTTATTTATTTTGGTACTCATTATTCCTGCTATTATTATTACTATTATTGTCATTTATTATTATTACAACTAAATTTGTATTCACAGACAGATGTGCTATTTAGTTCATCTGAAGCCAGTCATCATACAACTTGGCTGCAGAAATAGGGCCTGTGGTGTGTTCAGCCTACACTACTTTTCACTACATAGTATGTAGTGCTATGGAAGCCGTCCAGCCAGCATATGTAGAACTTTGTTGTGCTACTTTTCACTACATAGTACTATTTAGTGCTACTGAAGTCATTCGGCCAGCATTTAGTGCTACTTTTCACTAGAGGTTTGGACCCCATAGTGTTTTGTAGGAAAACCCAAAGCATGACAACAAATGGACTACAATTTGCTTCTGTTCAGCTAATCACTACTTTGTAGAATAGTAGTGTAGTTTAGTGTAGTGTAGTGTAGTGTAGTAAAATGCTGTGCAGCCTAAATGCAGCCCAGATAATTTGTCAGGCTTTCTTTTTGTACAATGTGCCTGATTGCAAACTTGTATACCTGACTGATTATCCTCGTGTCACCAGCAGGAAGCATTACAAAGTCCCGTGGAGACAGCCATATCAGAGGACGTGCGAGTGCCCGACCCGCAGACGAGTGGACCGACTACAGAAGAGGGGGATAACTCTCGCATAGAGGGCAGCACCGAGCAAAAACTGTTATTCAGTGTGGAAGAAGCGGATGAACATCCACTGTTACAAATAACTCAGTTGAATGAGTGGGATTACCCTGTGTTTGACCTCGCTGACAGTGTACAGGAGTTTATTCTTAGTAAGGTGAGTTATCTCCCCCTCACTACCTTGTGTTTTACCTCGACGATGGTGCACACAAGTTTATTCTTAGTACGGTGAGTTCTTGCCCACTATCACAATCTTGTCTTTGACCTGCCACTTACATATTGGATACTATGAGTGAAAGCAAGTTAGATATGTTTGGAGACAATGAGATAAATGGTATCTAATGGAGACAAGTTTATTTAACTTACTCACCTTCTGAGGACCATTTTAGAACCTTCACGACCTGTATTAGCAAAGGTCACCAGGAGATTTCTTACATACCATCAGAAATCACTTTTAATATTGTGAAAATCAACTGATTTAGATGATTTATTGCATACGAATATGATGTTCTACATATGATGTTCTCCTCTCTCTATCTCTCTCACTCTCTCCTCTCTCTCTCTCTCTCACTCTCTCTCTCTCCTCTCTCTCTCTCCTCTCTCTCTCACTCTCTCTCTCTCTCTCTCTCTCTCTCTCTCTCTCTCTCTCTCAATATATCCATATCCACTTTCATAATTCATCATATCATATATTTTGCTTCCTAGATCTGTATATTTTCCTGACAACTATGTTACAATAAACGACCAGTGGTTGGGTCATTATACGTAAAGGGCACCAGGAGATTAAATATTATTATATTACAGTATGTTATCCTCCAGGGAAATAACTCGAATATTGAACCACTGTTGGCAGCATGGAGAGTATATTGTTGCAGCGAGAATCAATCTGAACTTATCTGTGTTATATTTATGGAGCTATCTGTGTTCTGTTTATGGAGCTATCTCCCGAGAGAATTAAGTAGCCACTTTGACATATAGCGATGTAATTCTCCTGTCTTGGTTTGATAAAAGCAGTGTGCCGTTCAGCACATTCACAGTATTGAACATTGCAGTAATTTGTTAGCATTTAATGGCCACTTGGGTTTGGTAATAGACAGCCAGTTTGGGTTTGAGAAGATTTCACATGACATTTTTGAAATAATGTTTGATGCAGCTGACTGGACGAACAGCTAGGAAGATATACCATCATCATACTTTTACAAATGTGTCCTGTATTCAGATTTATTTATTAAACATTTAGCTAGGGTGGTTTTTAATGGGTTGTGAAGGTTTTTATGGGTTGTGACGGTTTTCTTCAGAAGGTGGGTAAGTTAATCACTCATTCACCTTTCTTTTATATTAAATGGTGACGTTAACAACCAGTAAACCAAAATGGCAGAAATTAAGCTAGCAAAGTAAGTAGACAGTGTGAGGGAACCAGCTTCAACAGGCAACACTACATTTTAACAACCCAGTTGTTTCAGAACAAAGAACATCATATTCAATGAGATACAAGGGAGCCTGTTTCCTTATTTATTTTTTCAAGAACTATGAGATTTTCCATTGCCGACCATATGTAGGAATGGCAATTTCCAATAGAAAATAATAGTTACAAGTTGAAAAAAGATTCCACCATCTGTGATATGTATGTGATATGGACTGTCTGTCCATGTAAGTCCCTTTGTCTGTTCATCAGGCTCTTTCTCTGTCCACTTTGTCCATCAGTCATCTCTGTCTATCAATCCTCTGTCCATCAGTCCTTGTCTGTCCATTTTGTCCATCAATCCCTTTCTCTATCCATCAGTTCCTATCCTCTTTCTGTCTATCAGACTATCTCTGCCTTACCTGGTGGTCTGTTATGGATATATTGAAACAAGGATTGTCATGGATGTGGTACCAGTCCACTGGACAATCCCAGCTTCACTAGCTATTAGTATTAGTATCAGAATTGTTAGACATTCAATCAACTTCATACGATGAGTCATGAAACAGTGTCACAAATGTGATGAGGATGAATCACTATAGATCTCTACCGTACAATGTAAGTCAACAAGTGGAAGGAAATATCAAGGACGTGTGTTTCGTAATAAGGTTGCCATGGTGAATGATACCTATGGATTGGGATTGGTCATACATTGCATGTACAGTACATAGACAATAATAAATGGCTTAGACTCTATGGTTCTTAATTTACCAATTCCCAAATCTCGCCTGGCCACAGTTATGTATATGAAATACAGTAAACACAATAAACTACCAGTATCTTGCCAAGAAAACATTAGATATCGCAGGTATAGGTAGCATGCAGGCAATGAGGATGTTGGCTTGCTATATGGAACATGCGTGCTCAACATTTATGATAAGATAAATAGGACAATTATTTTCCAACGTAGTATTATATTGCAATAGCTAATTGTTTCCGTTTATTTTCAGGTTGCGTATAAATTATTTATGGAAGTGGGTCTCTTTGAAACATTCCGAATACCTCTTTCTGAGTTCATGAACTATTTTCATGACTTAGAGATGGGCTATAGAAATAAACCATGTGAGTATCACTGCCATCAATATCTGACATACTGTAAATCAGGAAATTAATGCGAGCATGATATTAATGCGAAAAATGCGCTTGGCTTATGGCCGCATTTAATT
>JAUTBT010027309.1:0-19574 GCA_032361225.1 Lepetodrilus schrolli
ATGCTCGCAGGTTTACTGCAACATTCAGCACTACGGATGTTGCGGGTTTCCTCCTGCCCTAAACTGACAAGTCGTGAGATAAGTGAAAGAATCTTGAACGCGACTTAAAACCCCAATTTAAAATGAAAGGGCATTTTGATCCAGTAATATATTGCAACACTCTTGTTTATACATTATCTTCATTATATAATGGTTTATAATCACTGCATTTTTGCTTGTAGATAACGAGGTTCAATCTAGTGCTGCTTCAAGTTTAAAAATTATGACTTTTAATGTATTTAACGCGGGGCCGGAAAGTATGTACATTCCTAATTTTGTTGCTGTATTCTGTTTTGTAGAGGAAGTGTTTATGTCATAAGTGTTTGGTGATAGGCTGGGATTTGCTTGGAGATAACTGTGTTTGTTGCTGATGAAGAATTCCATTGATTGTGTAATGCGTGCGTCCTGGTCCCCAGTCACGTGGCTTTGATAATGAGTGTCAACAGAGCCACGTGGCCTTGGACCCGAATATAATGTATGGTGGTATTTTATCATATCTATGTTTACTTGTGTTCAGTTAACACATGTCAGATTTTGTATATACACATCATCTATCATTTTTGCAAAGGGAAGTAACTAGTCTGCAATTTCATATTCTAATGATTTTTATATAGCACTTTCTGGATTGATTTTGTTTCTTCCCAACAGTTACTTCCCTTAGACTACTTCCTGAAAGAAAACTCATTTACTATATTGGAGGTTTTACCTAACATGTACCTCAAAGAAATAGTAAGGATAGTTTATGCAAGCAATCAGGGTTTGTAAACAGGTGTTAATGTTTATCCAAAGTGTACATTGTGGATCTGCATGAATTGATAAAAAATAATGCACTTGCCATGTATAGCATTATCTAATTTCTTGTTTGTCTTGCATAATTATCTCGTTAACATTTTTCCTGCTGAGGTATTAAAAATTATATAAAGTAAAAAATTACTGAGGTGCCTGCCCATTATTGAGCCTCGCTGATTTACGTTTCTCACCATTATATTGTCATTATATTGTCATTATATTGTCATTATATTGTCATTTATAAATGAAAATGAAATCCTACAGCGACAACAAATTCACTTGCCATTGTTAATTGCAAATTTAGTGTTCAGGCACTGACTATAGGGCATCTGTGTTAGCCTCCAGCAGGAAAAAGATTAACATCAGATACTACTTACTTTCTATGACTGAGCCAGGTATACGTGTCTTCATTGCAATTGTACTGAAAATGTCAGATGTATTTTATCTCTGTCATCCCCTGTTATGTGTCACTTCCCTCTTATTTTCATTTTCGACTGCAGGAAATTTTGGACTATTGAATATTATCCAGTTAGCCAATCGAAATTGAATTGCTGCATCTATTCTCAACAACATTAATTAAGGTCAGTAGCCTTCTTGGATATGTAAATGTAGGCATATTATTATTTTTACAAGGAAGAATTTACAAACGTATACAGGCTCCAGGGTACTCGTCAACAACCTTCAGACATTGGAAGAACCAGCCGGTACTTGTAGGTTTACTGCAACATTCAGCTCTACGATGTTGCGGGTTTCCTCCTGCCCTAAACTGACAAGGTGTGATATAAGTGAAAGAATTTTGAAAGCGGGTCTAAACCCCAAATCTTTTTTAAAAGGTGGGAAAAAAAGAACGGTATCAGCTTCCCAACAAAACATCTGGTCCTTAATTTATTTTGTTGAGTATAGAAATATCTATTCACTGATGATAAAGGACTTCCTGGTGTTCTCTATGCTATCATGTTGTACGTATTCCATGTGATTATCTGATAATGAGTGAATGAGCATGAGATCCGTGTTGACTTTCTTTGCACCATCAGTGTAATATTGTTCTTCCTTACCAGTACATGTGTACCTGACTGTTTGTGGTGTCCACAGCCTTAACAGACTATAATATGATCTGTCGATAAATGTTCTGTCAGAAGGAGAACTGTCAGAAGGAGAACTGGAGTGAGCTGAACGGCTGCATAAAATTAATTAAATGTTTCTTTTTTTTAAAGAATGGGCGATCGGAATATTTTGACCAGATACAGTATGAATAACTCCTTGATTCGTGATTTAGATTCGTCGCAAATGGGTGAAATATTCCTGCAGTGACGTTAAACTCCATAATCACTCATGATTTTTATGATTGTAGAAACAATAAATAATGACTTGTAGTAAAAAAAAATAAAAAATAAACATTTTGCAGATGAAATGAAGAAAATTGAAGTGAGGATTTCAAATTATTCCCAATACTCCTTTCATTTTTTGTTTTTAGCCTAACAGGTTGTTATTTCATGGGACTATATTTGTGGAAGACTAATATAAATAAGTGTGGACTACGTTTCTTATGAAGTTAACTTTTTGTCAAATTAGTTACTAACATCGTCGCCTATGGGTGAAGTGTTCCCGCCGTGACGTAAAGCATTAACTCATTCATTCATTAGTTAATGTCAGCACTTGTATTAATCTATTATATTACTCTAATTCTCAAATGTTACAAGTTTTTTTTATTCCTGCAGGAAGTTGGTATGGGATCTTTTCTTTACATACTTATTTTGTTAAATAGTTTTGATTATTATATGGAGCCTATTACCGTATTCAACCAGTTTGAAAATCAGTATTTATTCTGGCAATTCTGTGGAAATCTGTAGATCTGTGTTATATTTTGTCGTATATTATGAGTTGTTATCACACTTGGAATGGGTGTCGGTAGGTCTGGGCGGTCATTATGTGATTACGTGGCTAGGAGGCTAGGAGGCTAGGATTCACCTCATTACAGGCATGGCAATGTTCTGCGGATCTGCAGAAATCTGCGGATTTATTTATCCAGGTTCGATTTATTTGCACTAGACCTGGTGCTTGTTTTCCTCTGAATTCACAATTGTTAGTTGCCATGCCTGTTATTAACAGCTCTGATTCGTTAAGCATTAAGTGATTTCTTTATTTTTAAGATGCTAATAAAGCATGGTGTATGGTCAATCAAATCCAGTATCTTTTTTTTTTAATCGCGGTCATCAAATGATAATATACTGTAAATCAGGAAATTAATGCTTCCCTAATTTAATGCAACCTCAAGAATTTAGACATAAATGCGACAAGAATTAAATGCGATCGACCAGGCCTCTATTCATGTTTTTTCCCGGACGTACCTTTCATTATTTCCCGTAATTTTCCATAATTTTCCATAATGAAATTATTTTCAAACGTCCACATATCAGTTCGTTACTTTAATACCATGTCCATCCATCAGTGTTATCATTAACTGATAGGCGGCTCTTCAATGTCTTTACCGCTGTTAGATATATTCACAGATTAAGTCTTGTTTACGCACGAATGAAGTGTTAGAACAACACCGTGCGGTATTTCTAAAGACGGCGCTGCTGAATATCCAGTCTAGTATGATAATACGCTACTAACGCTATTAATTTCCTGATTTACAGTACTTGTAGAAGCATTTTGTTGCCAAACAAAAATGTTGATATTTATTGAGAAATTGTTTTGATTCATTTCCATCTGCAAGTTTTTCATCAACTAAATTAAACTTTTGTTTGAGGTCATCAAATGATAATATACTAAATTAGACTTTTGTTTCAAGCAAAATTTCGAGAATTTAAAAGTTTAACCCTATTCCTACTGCACTTAGCAAAATTTCTAGATACCAAGAGCCAAGATCATTGGTGATACATGGAATTGGGTCACGGTTTAACATGGAAAATGTTCTTTACTCACATCTACCACACCAATTAAAGACGGCCAGGGATTCTCATGGGTTTTATATTTTTCTCAATTCTAGTTTCGTCCTAAAAGTCTCTCTCTCAGTATTGCAACCAAGACCTCCAATGTGCAATAAATTATTCCTAATCATACTTCCGTCTTGTTTTTAATTATCTTCAGATGTCTCTTTAGAAAGATCCTAGGAATTTCTTCTGTAATAATCCGGAACAGTTGGTTTTACCCTGTTTATAAGAAAGTCAAACTTGACTGTCATGATGAACATGAATTTGATCTGCTGAAATAACCCAAATGTTTTTGTTTTCATCTGCCATCCACACGAAATACTTGAACATTCAGTGCAATTCTTTCATTCATATCAGTGCTGGCATGTTTTGTGTTCCAGGTCCAAATCCCGCCCTGGGGGGCCCGGCATCAATGTTCGCAAAAGTTACCTTTCTGACGCGATATTGATAGGATGCGATGTCTGTAGAGTGGCAATGCAGTTAGCATCCTTGGCCTTGTCAGTACCAGCCGGTGCTTGCAGGTTTACTGCAACATGCAGCACTATGGATGTTGCAGGTTTCCTCCTGCCCGAAACTGACAAGTCGTGATGTAAGTGAAAGAATCTTGAAAGCGACTCTAAACCCCAATTTAAAAATATATATATATAATTTAAATGTAAAATTACATTGTGTATGTGTAGGTCCATGACATATATGCAGTAAAGCCATTCCACCAGATCATGCACCATCATGTCATTTCTATCACACTGTAGCTGTATATACCAATGTATCAAGTGTTTTGCTTCTATTCATGTTACACCTTAGCCATCCTCCTTCTAGATATATAAAATTTAATCTATTATTCCTGCTAATATGCCAAGAAAATAACTTGATGTTCCTCGTGACATCCTTTCCTGCTTCAGTACAAATCTGTCACAAATGAAACTGTTGTTTGCCGTTTGAAGATACATTGATTTAGATTTCGACTTAGTTTAGACTTCAAATCAGTGAGACACTGTAGATTCACTAGATTGTACCAGGTTGTCTTTTATATATTAATACTAATTCTGCCTATTCATTGTCTATATTTCCAGGATAATTTTACTGGCCAGGGATTAGTATCTGACCAGCACCTCAAGGACATCTGCTGTTGGTCAGCCAGCTGTGATGATGGAGTGGTCATCTCCAGGAATAGGACTGGTCTGACATTGGCAGAGTTTTATGCACCTACTCCTGACCTGCGTCACCAGGGTATATAGCTGTCTATTTCGATACTTTACCACAATAAACCGTTAGCCAAATGTACATAGATGTGTGCCAAATGCCATACAACTGTGAAAATAATAATGATGTGACAACAGTCAGACTTTTATAGATACACTTGATACACCAGCAATAGCATTTATCTATGATCTATCTGTCCATCTGTTCAAATGCTTGCCTACCTGCCTAGTTGCCTATCTATCTATCTATCCATTCATCCATCCATCCATTTATTTATCCACAACATCTATATATCTATCAATCTATCTATCTATCTACTAATCACAATTATACTTGTAAATATCCAATATGTCATATTAGAATTCTCAATGATGCCAAACTTCAGGAGGGTTTGAAGTCTTATTGCATTCACATTCAAATTTCTGGTACCTGCCAAATGACCACAGCTAGCACCTTCTGTGTAATTATGGTAATGCTCTCCATGCCTCTCGTAATGCATTTTCCTAATTAAAGGATGTGGATAATTTATATTAAGACTCTCACAGTTTCAAAAGCTTTGCTGGGAATTGTTTATTTATGGGAATTTGGATGTGTGTGTAGTTTATGAAAATAATGTCACCTTATGAAAGTTCAATAATACTATTTGTTTGTAGGTTTGTAATATTGATAATATTAACATAATAATTAAGCAATAATTGCACATACTACATGATCAATATTGATATATTTTTAATGAAACATTTAAATATGTTTATTATGTGTTTATCCTTCTTTAAGGTGCAGGCACTGTGGATGACATATTATATTGATTAATGGGTTTACACTATATATTAAATATTTGATCTCGGCTTATTGATGTTCATTTATACCAACAGTTGTTGCAGATGATTTGGAAATCCAGGAGTCTGTTGATGGTGACAGTGACAGTAACTCAGGACCTCAAATACCTCCATCTCCATCTCCATCTGCTGTACCTCAAATACCTCCATCTCCATCTCCATCTGTTGTACCTCAGATGCCTCCATCTCCATCTGTTGTACCTCAGATGCCTCCATCTCCATCTGTTGTACCTCAGATGTCTCTATCTCCATCTGATGTATCTCCAAGGGAGAGTTCTGAAGAGGAGACAACTCTCAGTGACAACGAATATCATGAACTTCCCAACCACTTCCCTGACACATCTGTACCCAACCAAGTACCACCACAGGAAACATTACACATTAATTTGGATAAACCCAGTGATAAAACAAACACGCATACAATTCATCCTGGTTTCAATCGTTCCAGGATGACGGCATTTGATAGTAATCACCCAACTGCCAAGATGAGCAGAAATGGTACGAACAACTTTGCACTTCCCAAAGAAAACATGCTTGTTATAAATAAAACTATGAGTTTTGTGAATGCTTCACATCTGAGAACCAATGGTGTGGTGCTTCCTGAGAGTTCCTCGAAAGCTGAGGTTTCCATAATTCCAATCAGTGAGGCTATGGACAAGCGGAGGAGACCAGTATGGGCTCTACTGCAACATGGTCACCCATTGCCTATAGACCAGGAGATCAAAGTAAGTTCTGCCCTGGAACATGTTAACCATTGTCAATGCAAGGTACTACTGTTTGTCCACTGCTCTAGAAGATGGTATCAGTGATGTCCTATTGCTATGGGAAGACATATACTTTCTACTTTTGCCATGGAAAGATAGTAGCACTTTTGGTCCCAAAGTGGATGACATGAAGTTATTCTTCCTTTTGGAATATGTAATTTTCATGATGTAATTTTCATAAAGTTATTCTTCCATTTAATTTGAAATATGTACTTTTTTTTATTTCAATGCATATCAAAATTGCTATACTCTTTCATTTTCAATATTTACATATTTAGATATTTATTTGCCCCATATTAAATACTGATTCCTGATTCTATGATTGGAAGTTCAACTCGTTCCGAGTCATTAGCGAACTGTTAGATGTTCCTAACTGTTAATTGCCACATTGTACGTCGTATTGTATGGTCATGGTTATTTAGCATTACCCCAGATTCATTTACCAACCTCCCAGAGTATACTAGTTTCAACTTTTCATTCTTCAATCTGCTTGCATACCACCATAATTGCTTGCAATCCTACAATGGATGTAATTAGTGGACTATTGACATGTGTGATTGGCCGATGGAAAACGTCAATATGAATATCACTTGAGTTTACCATGAACCTAATTCTCACTCTGTGCACGTGTATTGCTAGATCTGATTGACATACGTTGACATGGTATCAGGACCTTGCACATTCCAGAGGAAGTGTCATTAATTTGATGTATGCGGCTGCTTTGTTTCTTCTTTGGCCTAGGTGAACAATTAGCACTGTTGTGATGGCCTGGGGTTAGGTGAGGGTAGATGACACACGGAAGCGGAGTTGCAGACCGTCAGGGTGGAACTACTCCAGCTTTGTTACATATTTGCTGACATCTCCCACGACAGAATTAATATCTAATGCAATTACCTACGTGCATCTGTGTTGTTTGTAATTAGTGAAGACTTAATTGTCATTACTCATCACTAAATACTGTCAGCTGAAGTCAGCGTGTTCTTGTTTACACTAGATAGTGTACTAGTATGTACAGGGCAAATATAAATGTCGCTTTATACCACACTTAATTGCATTAATGAGATGTATTCATAATGCACTGGGCTGAAAATCGAAATCCTGTAGTTTAGTACACGATAATTTGATTTCTTGTATTTAGAAGGCGCAGATCATTGCCTATCTACCTGTTTGGGATCAGTCTTCATTAGTAACTTCTCGTAATGTTAATAGTTTATATGTTATTATTAGGTTGCTGCTAGATGGGTTGACTGCTAGACTGCGAAAAACCTATAGACAATGTGCTTCCTTCAATTATTCCGAAATGAGGGCATCGCCAATGGAAATGGCAATGTGCACATTAATTGTTCGCGGTTATTGACAGTGGCGTAATAGATGAATGCATTTGGTAGTCATTCAAAAATGTCCACAAGCAGCTGAATATTTGCTGTTATTCGGTTGCCTTCATAAATCAGCAAGTTATCAAAGGTGCGGCAAATGTTTATTCAAAATTCCAGATTTTGACATTACAATTACGACTTAATGACATTTCCGTAATTGCGGTGTTTACTCAAATGAGGAATTACATACAGCCACGGCCAAGACCGTTCGTGGCTGCCATTCTTCAGGAATAATGCTATATTAATAACTACGTCTGTATCAAGGTGTATTCATATTCTAATATTGTCAATTTAAGCCACATTTAGCTTTGTGGAATAGAATGTATTAATGCGTTAACTAAAATTAATGTTTGTACTATGAAAGAGTTCTCACATTGTTGGCTTTTCTAGAATGAAACAATTTTAATGTTAATTACGCGATGTAATTAAATAACTAAACATTGTACTTAGTACTATCTCTTAAATGAAGTGGGCGTTATAGCTCGCGAAATAAATCGTCGCCAGTCAGAACGTGATCGTACTGCAAGCCAGGTTATTGACATTGATATTGGGTTAAATGTCTTCATCGATGTTGGACCCTGATTATTAGAGAGAGACAAAAGCTGCTGAGGAACTATCTAATTTTTATTATATGTTTATGCATAATGCCAGCTTAGAAAGGCCACGTAATTATCAAACGCATTATGAAAATAATTCTTCGATATTTTCAATCTATGAAGTTGCATTGTTCTGTATAATATGTCAATGTAAAAGGACAGGTCGATGTGAAGTGGGGAAAACATAATTAGCCTTGTGTATACTCGACCCCAAAGATAAAAGCTCTTTACAGAAAATATAGGATTTGATATGAAAACCGAGGTCGCAGTATATTCAATACTCGCCCAACCTCGTATCACTGGTCAATGTTGAAGACACGCGAACAATTATCAATAGTAAATTATAGAGCTGCCTACTTTTGCCTACAACTAAATTGACACCGATGAATCGGATTACTATGTCCTGGTAAAGTGGATTTTAAGAAAACATTCAATTATCGCAACCACAGGTGACGAGCGTCGCTACAGAGGGAAGGGTCGATGTTAAAAATGGTTGACTCCTTGACAGAAGTGGCCAATTTGGTAGAGGGACGAGTCGAGCATCGATTCTTGTTATATTTTTATCGCTCTGTGATCGACCTGGATGTCCAAGTGCTGTCGGGTAGTATCGTGGTCAGAAGTTAATGTCCTCTAGATCTGGGCATTAGGACAAATGAGCCATATTTATAGATAATTGAGGAAATGTCTGTTTGCTTAGATACAGAGATGACAAGAAAACTGGTGTGTTAGTTAGCTCTAGGCATTCTTCATACACCGACCAGATAAAGCAATCAAAGGGGTCAAAACTTAGTCCTCAAGGCAAATGTTGAAATATGTTTTAGCTTATGTCCATAGGTTCAAGGCAGTTTTGTCATGCTTTATGTACACAATATCCCCGTGCGCATATATTCGTCAGATATTAATCCTATTCAAAATTATTAATTTTATTGTGCCAAAACCTATGGAACAATGCATATATACTGAAGGTAATATTTGAAGCATCACTAAAGTATAGTATTTCTTGGAATAAGGTAATTTTAAATGTATGACGTTTAATATTTGAGGGTTACTTAATTGCCTCTATTAAGTCAGGTACATTTGATTAAAGTGAAATGGAAGCATGTGTTGTTTTGTTGAAAAGTAGGGTGTACTTTAAGCAAACCATAATGCAGAAAATGTTTGCGAAGAAATTTTATCAAAAGTAAAGGACACTGTAAGGTTTCTTGTTGGAAAACGTTTATTAGTGTTTCATTATGTCAACAGTTCAACAATTTAACCATTAATTGCATACATTGCACTCAATAATTGGTATAGCCACCTCAGCTCCAAAACAGTTCTTGACATCTTGACGCATTGATAAAACCAGATCTTTTTCAAGAAAGCCATCGGCATATTGTTAAAAGTAATATACTTTATGAGAATATCCTCAATACAGAATTACTTTAAATGACTATAAATAATTTTAAAACCGATGGCATATTCAGTGTTGCTTTAAATTTTACCTTCAGTAAATTATGGTATTATAAATACATTTCTTATGAAAAGTTGATGGTATGAAGTTTCAGTGAGAATTGTTAGATATCAATGCTTAACGTGCAGTTGTGGCCATTTTCTATAAAACGAGGACCGGAACGTGGCATCATGGGTAGCATGCCCGACTACGAATTCCGGAGGTCCCAAGTTCGAACCCGCCACATACATTATTGTTCTGATACGGCAATGAAATTATTGTACTCTTATGGTGAAATTATTCTTAAGTACCAGTCATAGGGTTACTGCAACAATAGAAACAAAATACCCATGAAAGAGGCTCTAAAGTTTAGACTAAATTACCACTAAAATCAGCAACAACAAAGAACAGAGTATTATTTTGAACATTTCGCATATATCAGTAGACCTACACTGTACCTTCAACATCTTAATAGACCTGAATATAATATTCTTCTACTACAACTACTACTACTACTACTACTACTACTACTACTGATGTTGCTGCTGCTACTGCTGCTACTAGTACTACTACTACTACTACTAATACTACTACTACTACGACTACAGTGTAGTATATTGATATCTATCAGATTCAGAACTGTATTCCAAGTGGGAATGGGTGAAAGATTCCCGCAGCGACGTCAAACTCCATACTCACTCACTCACTCCAAGTGGGACATGTTAATGTATGTAAGTGTGGAATGAAGACGATCTATAAACGTACGTTGTCCTCTGTTGTCTGGAAATAAGAATAATGTGGGCTTCGATGGAACCATCCCACTCTTCTTGAAAGAAGTGTGTTTACGATCGTACATGAAAGCAAATATCGGTCTTCTCCGAGTGTGGTCTCAACTCGAGTGTGTCGTGTTCACCTGTACAGTGACGGAGATACCAAAGCACTTGTTGTAACTTGCAAACCGATTTTAACAGAACAAATGCGTGTTGTTATGAGTGTAATGTTCAAACAAATAGTATCCAGAAGGCAGGGCCTTACATTCCTACCTCAATGCCGCTAACTGCTGTTCGAGCACGTTCCTTATACTGAGTGTCACTTTCACAAAACGACTTATCCAAAAGGATATCGATTTCTCATAACTTCAAAGACCGCGGAAAAATTTCAATTTCATATGGACAATCTTTTAAGTAAATTCAAATATGCACCACTTGAGATGTTATTTTTTCAAGATTTAATCATCAAAACGTAAACTTGTGCACATGACCGTGTTAATATCTGCTCTGTTCTTTTGACATTGGTTTTAGTTTCGTATTGTATTTCATTAATATACCATACACTTGACCTCATCATAACAAAATTTGTCACCATTATCAAAGTAGTTTTACACGTTGTGTTTGCACTGTAGATTCTTCTCATCTCGGCGCTTGTCGTCTTCCTGGCATTATTATGGTAATATTTTACCCAACTTGGATATAAAATTAATTTCAGGTAATTTTTACTGTGCCTACATTTAGAAATTATTTAACGAATTAAAGTTATTGCTGCCAATACACACCCGCCTATTTCCATTAGTAATTTATTACCCTTTATCTGCTACTGTAGCCTATTTTGCGTAGTAAAATGCAAATAATACGTTATAAATATTAGTGGAATGACTTGTTGGTTTTGCGCGTCTTGGTACTATTCAAATACGACGCTGTAAACAGTTGATGAAATGCATGGGACCATTCTGCAAACTCTATGGAACTGGTTATTATCAAGTTAACTCAGCTTCGTATGATTTCCTGTTCACATAAACGATCGACTGTTTTCTTTTTACTAGAGAAATGGCCACTTGGAGCGTCATTAGACATTGGGCCATATTTGTATATCGCCACTGGATGGAAGCATTTCCCATTCAGACCCCTTTCTCTGTATAATCAGTGCTATACAAAGCTATCACTTTCCTCCGCCTAGTCACGGGTTTAATGTCTCTCTATCAGGGTGATTAAGAGTTAATTCGGAAGACATTTCGAGCGATTAGCCAAAAGTGTTTCTATGCTGGCTTGACTGCTTCTAAAAGATCACGCATCCCCCGTGAAACCAATTTTATCAGTTCGCTCTCTACCGAGCTAGTGGGAAAACAACCGCCGGTAATATCGCGCGGAATAGCGTCAGATTATCTCATTTCCTGACCACGTAATGATCCGTCAGTCCAGTCGCCAGCCAAATAACGTAATCTTACCTGTCAGGTGCACGCCCAGATTGATGCCAGTCAAGCGGAAAATAGCGCGTGGACCGCGCGCGCATTGTGGGTGTGTGGGCAGACGACATTACATCGATAATCGTATTCGATGTAATGTTGCATAGTCAATGACCGCCGCCCTGCTCGTTTACCAGACTGTCCACCTCGTGGTCCGGTCGTGTCCTCAAGCTTGCCCGTGTAATATGACGTATGGTAGTCTGTGTCACACCCTGTTCTCACCAAAATACTCCTATTCAGAATTTTCCCCTAGAGCAGTTAAGCAAGTCTAGATTACTGGAGGACAGTTAACCCTCCGAGACTATGGATAGTCTAGACGTATGGTAGATCTCCTCTATCTGTCAGTCATTTAATGTTATGAACTGCTTTGGTGCATCTGAATTGTTCCCATTGATGACGAATTTTTAATTCCTGATAATTGTACATGTTATAGGTTAATTAAAGACTGGAAACACGTAGAACATTAGAATAATAACAATAATGATAGAAAGCGTGGGAAAGGCATGTAGAGATACGTGTAACATGGAGAAAGAGAAAGACATGGTGGTAGAACAATAAATGTCGTTAGGATCTTTCTACTGATATGCAAGTATCAAGTCAGTATTGTTCTTGTTATGATTGGAAGAAGCGTTGTTCGTATGGATCAGATGTCCATTGTGTCACGTTGATAGGCAATGCAGTCACATATATCAAATACGCACGAAAGATAACTTAAAGGATGTTTCGCTTCAGAACTTATTGTGCAGTATTTCGCTCTGTCCTTTTTGTTGACGCCCTCCAAATTATTGTAAATTGATACATTGTACCATTCATGCCAGTAGTCAGTTTAAGCTTTGTCAAATCTATCGTAGCATTAACTAACGTGTATAATGCAATGTATCTATGAGTATAAACCATGTGTAATTTATGTAAATGTGTGTTTGTAGGCTCATCGCTCAAAGACGTTCTATGGTTCTCCTCCTGCTCAGTTGCCAAGAGGCAACACCAGATTCTTCTATAAGAAGAGGTCTGATGTCAAACATCAGGTGACGAACAATGGAGACGCACGAACTAAACGTCTGAATCCAAGGTCATTGCAAAGGAATTCCTCAGTAGGCAGAGGTCTAAACAGGACGACGACGGACCTCAAGAACATGCTACATGGTCTTCCTCTGTCCTCGAAGCCAGACGAGAGGAGCCCAATGTTCTCCAGTGCGTCTTCGTGGAGAGAACGTAAGGATGTATTAGGCAAAGAAACGTCAAACGATAGTAGCCCAGAGCCTGGTACTGCTCATGCGAAGACGATGACGGACCTGAGTAGCACGAAGAACGCACGGTTGAAAAAGCAGGTGTCGTTTGACAGTAAAGATGACGTGAACAGTAAATGTACAGCACCTCCAGTTCCAGATTCTACTGTGAAAGCGGAACAGTTGTCTGGAGCTACAATTCGTAGTTTAACCACGTTGTCACAAAAGATTCACAGAAACCTTTGGCAGAATGGTTCCAATACGTCACCTCGTAGGGCTCACCGAAGACTATTTGGTTCACCCGCCCATCCACTGGGACAAAACAACGGAATTCCTCCGTTTGGAAGTAAAGCTGTTTCTTTGTTGAAAAGAGTAGGTGTAGAATCTCTTGGACTGGACTACCGACCGGAAGTGAACGGAGGTGTGCGCATTGGCTAGGGCACTGGTACACGTGTAACACGTTACCCTCGTCTTCCTCACGTAGGCTAAGCTTTTAACGTCCGCCTGTGTATCATGACCATTGATAGTTCCATCAACAATATTGTCCTTCTAAAGGAGGTTGACATGGATTGATGCTGAATAGTTGCACCAGGATAGTGTGCACTTCCAGATGTATTATGTGACCACAATCCTCCATAATACTTTCTAAAATATATAAATAATCTATGTTAATGTTCTGTGATATCATACAATGCTCGTCCAATCGCTCTGCAAAAATAGACTGAAAATCCGAATTAATTTGAATTTGCCTTCGCTTTGAAATGTTTTCTGGTGGAAAAAAAGATTTATTGTACTTCTCGCTTTCAATGATAATCTATAGATACATTGTTCTCAAGTGTGTGTGTGTGTGTGTGTGTGTGTGTGTGTGTGTGTGTGTGTGTGTGTGTGTTTTAGAGAGAGAGATGGGAATTCGTTCTTTGGATGAGGAGTATCAAGAGTACATGCATCTTAAATACATTGTGGTGTGTTAATTATTTATATACTATAGTAAACAAGAAGATTACCGAAAAGCCCACATCTTTGTAGACATTACGCTGGAGTAGTCAAATGAAATATATCACAAATCGTAATATTAACAGAGCGGTCCTACGTCTTCAAGAACATTAACTATTAAGTCAAAGTATTCTTTCATGAAACAGGAAATGCGCCCAGACTGCCGATGGATAAGTTGGCAAACGTTATGTCCATAACGGAACATTGTGATGGCATGTCGATAACCATTGTCATTATTTCTCCATTTGTCTTCTACGGTATCGATATGATCAATAGAAAGCAACAATACGCCGACAATAGAAAGCCAAATAATCCCGGACAGATAGTTAGTCAATCTCCCAGACGGGTTTCTTTGTTGCTTGCCGCAAATGTGTAATAGTTGGTTTAACATATTTGGTTATTACAGGCTAATAATTGAATCGGAGAAAAAGGAAGTACATCGTTAAGGCTTATGGAACTTTCTACGGAATTACCAATTTCGTAATAATCGAAAGTATTATACAATCCTTGAATACTATCCCCATACAGCCACTAAATGTCCGAGAATATTTTCAGTAGATGATAAACAACGCATGCATGCCTGGGTAAAGTAGATCTGGTTAACATTATTAAATGCTTTCGAAAATGGAAAAATAATACCATGTGGTGATAATGCTTATGACAGTTTCGGGGTCCAGATCCAAACACAGACCATGTGCAGACGTCCACGACGTTGCAAGAACAGTAACTGCGTGATTACCAGAAGGTTTTATATCGGGATTTAGCTGGATATACATTACAGTAGAACTAATAGACGGAATTGAATTACTATACGTTTAGCAGATGATAGGGTCCGTTCCTTTGGAATAAGCACCGCTGTCAAGTAGAATTCTATTCGCGCTGGTTTCTAACATAAATATATTAATGATATTGATAAGTTTCAACTCTAACAAATGTATTGGTGTTCAATCCAAATTCAAAAATATAGAATTTGTTGAACACGTCACCGGTATTCGTACAGGTAGTATTATATATTCGACCTAAATGCTTGGCATAATTCACCATATAGACCTGCTAATAATATCTGACATGATGGCTTGTTCTGTATGCGAGTGCTCACCTATTTACTTCGGGCCAGCCTGGTGAATAGGACAAATGCTTAATAGTTTTCTCCCTCAAAGGACTTAGAATTGTCAGTGGTCGACTGAAAACAACAGACATACGTGGACTTTAATGCGACAATATTGGATATGTCTGAAGGTATGATATGCGAACGCTTGCTTCCTGACCAATTGTTTAGAACGGAAAACGCCCAAGTCTTGGCTACTATTTGTATTTCTCTACGGTACACTGGGATTATTCAATCAAAGTCAACCGAGCGACGGACCTATTTACGAGTGGGCCATTCTCAAGCCGAAGCTCTCAAATTATATGTCACCAGCTTCATATTTCCATTATTTTGATTCAATTACTGGGAAATAATTGAAATATTATTTGGTTTTCAGAGCTAGAATAGAATAACAAAATGTGGGGTTTTGTGGTCACGAATGTGTAAGTCGGTTTGCGTGTTCCAGGATTAGAGCTGTAATCAGCCACGTCGCTCACTCCTTTTCATTGCGTGTCCTGCCGCAACCAGACGGAGGTCCATCGGTTTTTATTTATTAAAATAATAACTTTCGTACAATTTAAATTCGTGTTTGTCTTTTATAAATAGAAATGGGGAGTAATTTTCCGATTCATGAGAGTCATAGGTCTTCAATATGAACGTTGACATTTGATACAAAGAATTTCTATTGAACTACACGTACTAATGTTGGGACCATGTATAATTTGATGTTGATGACTTTTCTACATCATTACTAACATGCACACTATCGTGCTATTTGGTTATCATTTGGATTCGCGAAAAATATTAACATTGGATAACCTTTCTATTAAGACGTTTAGACGTCATCGGGGAGTTTCGGCAATTAATTTTACTGTATTTTTGGTTAATGTTTCGGAAGTAAGGAAACAAAAGGAAATAAATACACTACAAGCTATACATGTAATATGGTCTTAGAGTAATTAGGTATGCTTCATGAACATGTCTTTCAGTATTTGCAATCACATGGACCACTGTTGCAGTTATTTATGACTTACGGAGAACCAACGGAACCAGACAACGGTCTTGCCGACCATACGTTTGGCGCGCACTTATCCAGTTCTTTGGTACCATTGCCAAAATCGTCTGATCCATACTGGAAAACACGAGTACTTTTAGCCAATTTAATGCTATGAGTAGCGATGACACCACAGTGTGATTACTAAAATTATGGATTTCATTGATGTTTCAATGTGTCTACTTGTAACCGGAAAAGCAGATGATCAAAAGGTATGTATAGTTCCAAGTAACTAATAGCATATCTATTCAGTGATGAACTGGTGGGAGACAAATACTCTGTTATGTAGGTAGTTTCTGTCGATCTCGCCCGGATATTAACCAACTATTATAATTACATGTTTGTGAATAGCGAGATTATACTAGACCAATGTGTATACGAAAGAGTTATTGTCGTGTGCATAAAGGTTGCTGCAGTATCGCCTAAAATCAGCAAGCAGCACACCTTCAAACTCTAATATACTAATATGCTTCACAGCATGAACTATCGGAGTAATCTAACCCTTCTGTTGTGTGACTTGGCTATTGGTAAATGACTCTCTTTATCTACCAACGTAGTCGAAGGAACCCTGGTGACATAGCTGATAACCTCAAGGTTAAAGAAACGATTAACCCTCTGGAAAAGAATATCCTCGGTGGCTTATCAGACATACTTTGAAATCGTGTTGAAAGAAATCAACTGATATAATAATACAGTATGTATGTAAGAGCGTGCAGGAAACGAGGTCTTATTGGAACACTAACTAATTATCCTTCTACCGCAATGTGTTGACTGAGTGAGTAAACTAAGAAATGAATCTTCCTTTAATAAGTATTTGATTGTAAGTTTGGCATAATCCAGGAATATGCAACATGCAGTGTATGGTGTAGCTTTTGTAACAGTCATTATAAACCACAAGGTACTCGACATCTAAGCCAGAAGTCTCCCGATCGCCGTTAGTGAGATTCTATCCCTATCGCCTTCAAGCCGTAAACAGTCAATTTGTAGATATTGTCTACATACATACACCTAGAGCTCTCGACAGCCGGTTAAGTATGTACACACGCTTACTCTAGCGGAACACTCGTGTCATAAATCTCTCCCAAGCGCAACCAGTCAATGCATATCGGTCAGCAGGGTGGTCAGAGTGCGGATATAGCCAGTCCAAGACGCCCCGCGAGTGTCTGGGTCAAACCGATCCGTACCAGGTCGTCTCGGGCCTTCAGCGGGTCAAAAACAGATCTCTCGAGGTCTAACACGGACTATCACCCTGTTCCGGTATCAATGGGGTTCGTTTCAGAGGTCCGTACAACAGTTAACCTTTCCTATATTAACTCTTACTCCGACTGTCGGTGTTTCCCCCATTCCCCAGCACCCACACCAGACTAAGCGTTGCCTTGAGGATGAGCAGAGGTTGGGAGGGCCGGGATCAGAAACAGCACCTGTGATGGAGGGTTATTATCATCTGACAGTCCCAGCCAAGGCATCAACGGCTTCTGTGTGCGGGTTCACGTGGTCATGACCAGGTCCACCTCAACGTAGTCCGTCCTCGATCTCCTTGACAAGAGAGGAAATAGGCGCGTGTATGTTTGATAGGGTCTTTACGCGGATAGCTTTAAGTGCATCAGAGATGTATCCTCCGAGGATGACCTGCTGAAATGGAACTATCTCTTATGCGTTATAAGGTCAAGTGTACCGAAATTGGAGTCGGATATATTCAGTTATTTTTAATAAAGAAATCACAAGCGAACACTAGAAACTGGTTGGTGGAATGCACATGCTATAGGAAAATAATAGTTATATTTGCATAGCTTAGCACAATACTAGATTAAGAAAAATAATAGTGTACTCTTCTCGAAAGAATATATTTAGATATAATGCGAGTTGTATTATTCGTAATCAACGTTCATCGTTCATCTAACAAAAAGTACTACCATACAACACGTTCTTTAGCTTTATGAGTATGAGTGTGTGAGATACATGTATGTGCAAATATTCTATAAAGGAATGGGATATTTGGCATCTTTCTAGCATCATTATCTTAGATGGATTAAGCTTAAAATGTTGCTATGTTATTAATGTATCACTTCCGAGTGTTAATAAACCAATGTATGCGTTCCTATTTCCTTCAATCGTGTACTCGTATCTAATAAGTAGTATACGTGTAGACTGCGGAACTTTCTGGTCAGTCTAGAAATATGTTTTATTGACACTGGAAATGATCACATCTGTCTGTATGTTGCTTGCGTACATGTATCCAATCCAACACATGATTTTTCGACGTTATGACATTGTTTCGAGGATGATATTGTGATTTTGGAGAGAAAAAATTCTAATAAGTTATCGTGTATGGAGTCTCAACAGATAACCAGGGGATTAGCCGATATTAATACCAGACGTTCTAATACAATTTTAGAGTACAATACTTTGATATTTAATATTTAGTTACGTAATATTTTATCATCAATATGCGTGCTCTATACTGTAGGTAGGTATTATGATACCGAGACATCAAAAGAACATACATGTACGCATTTGTATTCATCAGCTACATGGTATACCGGTATATCTGATAGAAACACAAACAGAACGGGGGAAAAAATAATCAAAGAAAGAATTTCAATGCGATGGGATTATATGCATCGTTCGGTATAGGTCTCCTTGTTGGGTAGTACAATGACGTGTGGTCTGTGAGACATATACTAGCGCGGAGGCCTGTGGGGTCAGGTTCTACGTCTTGCCTTGATAACAGCAGGGTTACGTGCCCGTGTGCACATGTACAACGGCTGCACACAAAACCACGAAAGGTTACGACGAAGGTCTGAGATAAGAGGCCCAATGTTAGAGGGTCGAGTTACGTGTAGATGTTACGTTCTTACTATCTTCATTTCATGTCGTTAATAGATCACACGCCTTTACCAGCTCGTATGAAATGTCTGCAGTTAAACTGTGCATAAAACTTGTTCTGTGCAGTATCTACGTATATTACAACGTATATATATATATATATATATATATATATATA
>JAUTBT010027320.1:0-19571 GCA_032361225.1 Lepetodrilus schrolli
CAATTTCCTATAGTCTAATAGACTAAGGGGGATAACACTAATCATTGAACACGGTCAAAATAACCTTTCACGACCACTGGTACAATTATAGCTACGTAACATACATATTGAAAACCACTGGGATATGTGGGAAATGTAGCTGGTTGCCATGGTTACCCAATATACTTGTGTAGACACATAAAATGTACATACTTTCATATAAAATAAGTTTGAAATATGTAAACAACCCATGATTGTATGCCTTTAATATACTTGACGATACATCAGAGGTACATGCCCTGATGAAGACATTCAGTCCGTCGGACGCATCGAGCAATGCTAAGAACCGAAATTTTGCCTCCTTTTTATATCAGAATAGGTACGTAATAAAGGAATGCCACATGCCGGGAAAATGTCAAGTATGACACATTGACATTGATGAAGGACCGTGCATTATTGCTCATATTAAGTGGGTCAAATGAAACGTATTCTGAAAACTGAGTGAATAACCATTCAAACCATAGACAGTAGTTTAGCTGGAGAGCAGGTATCATTAACGCAAGAGTTGATTTAGGAGCAGTGTACATGTTTAGTAATAATTGGACGTAGCTTTACCAATAAATTAGACATTGCTTTAGCAGAAGAATTAGACACGGCTTTATCAGAAGAATTAGGCATGGCTTTTTCAGAGAATTAGACGTGGCTTTATCAGAGAATTCGACATGGCTTTATCAGAAGAATTAGACGTGGCTTTATTAGGAGAATTAGACATGGCTTTTCCAGAGAATTACGAGTGGCTTTATCAGAGAATTAGACATGGCTTTAACAGGAGAATTAGACGTGGCTTTATCAGGAGAATTAGACATGGCTTTTCCAGAGAATTACAAGTGGCTTTATCAGGAAAATTAGACATGGCTTTAGTAGAAGAATTAGACATGGCCTTTTCAGAGAATTAGACGCGGCTTTATCAGAGAATTAGATGTGGCTTTATCAGGAAAAATAGACATGGCTTTAGCAGAAGAATTAGACATGGCCTTTTCAGAGAATTAGACGCTGCTTTATCAGAGAATTAGATGTGGCTTTATCAGGAAAATTAGACATATCTTTATCAGGAGTGCATCTTACGACACAACTTTACCAAGAGGATAAAGGTCAAGTATAGTGCTTAGCATGAGATAAATTGATCGATATTAATTTTGGCAGTGCTTTAGCAGTCGTGTACAGCTTATTATTTAGACAAAGCTTTACCATGAGGGTAAAGGCCACGCATAGTGCTTTAGCACGAGAGTAATTTATCTCAATTAAACAGTGCTTAAGCAAGGGGATAACATCAATTAATTATCACGCATTGCGTTATCAGAATATATTAATTAGACGGTGTCTTCACATGAGAGTAACGAATATTCAAACAGGCAATGCGTTTGAGTAATATTCGGCATTATGCCGGATACACGTTGAGAGTGCTTAATAATGTAAGTAACTGATATTAATTAAACAGTGTTTTAGGCATAATGCAACCATTACCTAGAAACAGTCGTAGCCGAGCACTACGTTTAGAAGATTGAGCCCAGTTATTATGGATTTCCCAGACTATTATTGGTAGAAAGTTTCCCAGTAGTTAATATTGTGGATAATATATAACATATTCTAAATTCATGGCAGGTTTAAAATTAGCCTAAGAAAAAACTACAACTTTGACCTATTTATTAAACAGACTTTCTGTGAACTACACACGTGTGAATTATGTGTGGGTCTTGGGTAAGCAACTTCCGTGCATTGTTTTTAAATCAGAAGGTGATAGAATGTTTTAATTTGTCATTTTGCAGACTGCCAGTAGGATATACTGTCATTCCATGTGTGATCTGAGAAAAGTTATTTCCTTAATAAATATTGTATCAATTATGATCAAAACTACCATTATAGCCTATGGAAAACCATTTAGTTGTATTATACCTTTGGTAGGATACTAATTTACAGTAATTATATACTATCTTTTAAGGATATATATTATCATACCGTATACGTCGTACGTCGTAATTAATTAGCAAAAATGTAACAGATAATAATTCGACAATGCTTTAAGAAGGCGATGACTTACCATTAATTAATCATATATAGCATGAGAGTAATGGTTATTCATTAGGCAATGCGTTATCGACTATTATTTGCAGTATCAGAGCAGGGAATTAACAGCCATTAATCAGTGTCTAAACCCGCCGATTTGATCTGTACAACACGACAGTGACAAGATTACAAAAAGAAAATTCAGAAATATGATTTAATCACGTTTTATATTCAGCAGCAAGAAGCATATCTGTGGTATCGACGAGCTTAGCGAATCAATATATGTTATTCTGCCTTTCTATTATATTCGAGATTTAGAAGCTTTAACTTAAATTCACAATATTTGATTAACTTTAGCGCCAACACTCGAAACTCAGTTACATTTCTAAAGCCAATTTAATGGTTCCTTGCGCAAACAATCTTTCACTGAAGTCATGCGTTGGCAACGATGACATTCCCTGAGTCGCCGGGGAAGTAACAACGGAACTCTATCTGTAGGATCATGAAACCAAGTGAACGGGGTCAGCAAGAGAAGACATTAATCCACTGTGTAGTACCACAGTAAATAAGCATTAGATCCGCTAAGATGTTGTTGTCATTTGTCATAGTTCACACATCGTATAGCCTGTGGATCCGAATGCAAAATATGTCTGCCAAGATAGTGCTGATATTTCAAATGAAATATCTTTCCTTGTATTATCTAAAAACCAAGAGAGGCATAGAGGTACACTGCCGAGTTGGGTGAAACCAAGTGTATAGTGCTGATATTTCAAATGAAGTTATTTTGTGGGACCAGATTTCTTTAATAATTTATAGTGTGTCTGTGCTCTCGCTCTCTCTCTCTCTCCCTCTCTTTCTCTCTCTCTCTCTCTCACTCTCTCTCACTCTTTCTCCCCCCTCTCTCTCTCTATCTCTCTCTCTCTCTCTGAAGTCTTCTGAACATCTCAGCCATCATACTATTGTTACATCTCACTTAATTTCTGTCCTTGTATTATCGAAAAACCAAGAGAGCCATAGAGGTACACTGCCGAGTTGGGTGATACCAAGTGTATGTAACTAATTGAATAAATAATTTGCTCATGATCCACTCCTGACAACACTGACTGTATATTAAAGACATCGTTCAACTGAATATCACGACCAGTGTCTCTCAGAATGCTCCACTGCTATGTTCTTATATATACATATTTGTACGTGTAGACTCTCTGTATCTGTCTCCCTGTCTGTTTGCCTGTCTCTGTGTGTCTCGCTGTCTCTGTCTCTCTGAAGTTTTGTTGTATTCAAACCTCCTATGTTCTTTGCTATTATATTAATTAAAGGTACACTGCATGTCACTAGTGTATATGTTCTATAATATTCATAGTATGTGTAATGTCTATATAGAAACATCTGTACCGTCAAGCCTTTAAGAATTGATAGTCTACCCTACATGTGCACCGTATCGTTATTAGGCGCAATATAAGTACATTATCATCATCATCAGTATTATTATTATTATTATTATTATCATTATCAGTATTATTATTTATTATTATTTTGAATAATCAAATATTACATCTATGCACATGACTGCAATATAATTTGAGATGACCCTTCAGCGAAAAACAAAACACCTCGAAGGAGGCAAGATCAATGCTTGTTTCAAATGCAATTGTCAAGATATTAAAACGTGCCCAATAGTGAAACTCTCAATTACCACGAGGTTTAGTTTCTGTCAGTCAGATCTGGTGAAAAATACGTCTAGAGTGGAGCAATGGACTCCATCATAGAGGCCGTGCCTGACACCGATGTTTTTATTCTCCAGATCTCGCAGAATCACGTCTCGAGATGTCTCCCAGTGCCGGAGCGTGTCAGGCGAGAAGCCAAAAAATTATTACCTATTTCCCCTCATTGATATTGTCTTAAAACATCATTTGTAACCGTCTGAAGTCAATCTGCCGACTGTCTGAAACTATCTCAGTGACCGACGCGAGGAAGGATGTCGAGTAATGGAGATCCACATTTAATACTGATAAAAAGAAGATGGCGTCCAATTTGCAATCCCAGAGAGTGTATCATTTGTCAAACCGAGGCTCGTGTATCTATGATTGATGGCTGTATTGTCAGTTTCTATTGCAGGGAATTAAAGATAACTACTTCCGATATACGTATAATGTTGTCTACGTGACATTAACATAGTATTCTGTTTAAGAGAATGACATTGTTTTAGATTAAGACTGCCTTAATATTGTCCATTGTAGAAACATACCTTCCATGTATGTATTACCTGTCTGTTCGTCCGTCCGTATCTGTCTGTCTGCCTGTCTACTATATACTTAGTATTTTATTCTGTTTTGCTATATACTACAATCACAGTGTAGGGGCAAAGGACTATAATAACAATAATAATAATAATTGTAGCTGAAAGGGATTCCATAGAAAATCTCCATATTTTCAAAAGAAACATAATTATGATTAAAAGTTGAAATCTCGTTCTTCAGTGAATTTGTATACATACATAATGTACACATATCTGTACTGTATATGGATAACGTACGCCATTCTATATTACATATAAAGCAGCAGTGAAACTCTGATTACATTAATAAAGCAATGTAACGCATTCAACAAACACCCTCAAATACCCTCTGGGATGCTGAAGAAGACATAGAGGATACCATCGATCCCGGTATTCAAACAAACTACGGGCACTTTCCCCATCGAATGAACCAGAGTGATCTCCAGTAGGCTTACCGTCCCCGTGTAAGAGGGGCGAATTACCTCATTTACACTATTGTAGACATGGCGGCTATACGTCAAGGACGTTCCTGTGGAAGAGATTCTCAAAAGTCAGTTGATCTACCGAAACATCGGTACAGATCACAGACAACTTTTCTTTCCGCTTAGAATTCGTGACATGGCATTATCCATTACCCTATGTATGCCCGCTGTATGCCACGAACGGGGCGATATCAGCATCACTAATTATCTGTTTGCACAAAGTCAAATATGACTTACACGGCCAGGAGGAACCTCGATACAGAGGATGAGCACGAACGTACAAAGGCGCGGAGACGTTATTTATGTTCCAGTTCCATCAATTGACACAGAGCCCCAAGCATTTCCCAGTCGCTTTGGTGTTGCCACCATCAACAACAATCTATAATGTGTACTCCGTGTACTAGGTTATCAACACACAGGGTCTTGCAAGAAATCCATACACCAACTTGAAACAATTCGGTGCAACTTCAGTATATTTCAGGACGTTAAAAACACCATATCATTTACTTGTTTGATGTTTCATAGCAATACAGTAGTTCGTTACAAGTTATTAACCCTTAAAGTTCGGGACAATTTTGGCCACCAGATAGATCTTAATCCTCGAAACCCGGCCATGTGACGGATGTCAAGTAGGCATAATGACCGCCGTTTCGAGGATGATATATCTTGGGGAAAAGTTTATTGGTAAAATATTATTCTACATTTTTTTTACACTCACTTGCTGAAGCTAGTTGGAAGTTGTCGGCAATGTCGATGATATCCATTGTGACGTTGAACTTGAAGTACGAGTCCCTATCATCGTCCAGTCTGTGCTGTTCTATTGCGTACTCGAACGCTCTTCTGGAGATGTCATCGTTCTTGTCGAATATTGCACCTGTGTAGACAGAAAAAGCACATGGATAATTGCTCTAAGATTGTTAGATAGGCAAGACAAAACGACATTGTGTACGTCACGAAAGTAGCGATGAATACTACTACTACTACTACTACTACTACTATTACTACTACTACTATTACTACTACTACTACTACTACTACTATTAATGTGCACAGTTATACTGCGCCAAATCATATACTACTAATAATTATAACAATAATAATAATACGTATATTATAAATAATAACAATAACATTAATAATAATAGTAATAATAAAAAATAGTACTAAAATGATTATGTGCACATTTATATTGCCTCAAATCATATACTACTACTACTACTACTACTACTACTACTACTACTACTAATAATAATAATAATCATAATAACAATAACAATAATAATAATCATCATCATAATAATAATAACAATAATAATAACCACCACCATAATCATCATAATAACAATAATATTATTTATCATCATCATCATAATAATAATAATCATAATCATAATAACAATAATAATAATCATCATAATAATAATAATTATTATAATATGCACATTGATATCGCGCGAAATCATTGCTCTAGATTGGCACTATATGTATTTTGATAGACATGTGATATACGATACTTGTTGCTATTGTTTCCATCGAATATCTGTTGTAGGCTTCTAAGATGTACGTAGATAATGCATTATTATTATCCTTGACTCACTCTTCTATTCCTTGAATAAAAGCAGTATATATATTTATTGATATGTGGATTCCATAACAAGGATGTTATGTAGGAAATTAACCCAATCATGTGCTTCATGGACAGACGTACATGTATATGTTACTCCGCTGTATTAACAATTTGAGAAGCCGATTAAACACAACAAAGTAGACAAATGCTGACAGTATTGTTATTGGAAATGCCAAATACCGGTAGTGTGAAATTAGTCTGAAATGATTATCTGTTCATCTATCTATGTGGTATTTTATTTGAATTTAGAGGTAGCTAGTCGGAGGTCAAGGGTTCGAGACTAGCTCATGCCATCTTGTAGCGCTATTAAATCTACACTGCTGCAGTTCACCCAGCTATGAATTGGTAACAGGTAGCAAGGGGTGGAATTATGAATATGAACCTTCTAGCGCCCGAAATAGAAGCTTAGTATATATACTCCCCAGGGAGCCGAGAAGGTATAATGAGTGCACTTAATTGATTCAATGACCGGGGTAAAAGTAGTGTAACGATTTTAGCAAGCACCTTGTGCATGGAGTCTAGCGCGATATATATACACAATATTATTATTATTGTTGTTATTATTATTATTAGTTTTGACCGTCTGTGAAAGATGATGACAAGGGCACCGTTTAATGAAGCTCTCCTGAACACTAGGAGAACATAGCTCTCTCATCTCTCCTATTTTGCTGATAGATACGATACAAGAGCTCTATGGTTACGTAGTGGACAGGTGACCTTCATGAAATGGTACACCTAGACCCGTATAAATCAAGCATCTCACATCCTCTTCAGCGCCCCCTCAACTGCTCGATCACGTCGTCACTTATATTTTCTATGTATGTAAATTCGTGTCCTAGTTTTTGACCGTTCGTCTATGGAACCTGAGGACCAGAGCCTGACTGATCATGAGGTTATTTCTCCGTCTTCTCTTCATTTCCCCACTCCAATTGCCAGACCACATGCTCACCGGTTCTTTTCAGAAGCCTTGAACTCACTGAGTAGGACTCGGCTGTGGGCAGGTGGCAACTCCTCACACTTACATCGGCGAACCAGGTGCCTCGGATAGCAACATAACACGTGCAATGCAAGAAGTAATATCGGGATGTATCCGTAACTTAATAATTGAAGTGTGGGAAAATGTCAATAGACACTTGCTATCCAACAATACAGGTCTGGCCTGTTAAAGCCATGTAACATTGGACTGAGCTTGTAAGGGTGTGCATGTTTCTCAAAATACGCTTTAAAAGATCAATGTCAGTTTCAAAGTAGAAGCTTAGTACCAAATGCAAGGCAATACCTGAACGCGTGGGAGTGAGGCCACCCATATAATATATTAGCTTTGTACTTTGGTAGATCAGTTGTTAAATCAAGTTAAATATTTAACAATACTGAAGGATCCAGATTATCACTGGAATCGCAGGTTTTGTACGTTGGTAACAAATGAAAGAGTGGAAGTGAGGCCAAACATAAGATATTAGCTTTGTACTTTGGTAGATCAGTTGTTAAATCAAGTGGAATGTTCTATTGTATTGAAGAATCCAGACTATCACTGGAATCGCAGGTGTTGTACTTTGGTACCAATTGAAAAATAATAAGTGAAAGAGTGGAAGTGAGTCCAAACATAAGGTATTAGCTTTGTACTTTGGTAGATGAGTTGTTAAATCAAGTTAAATATTTAACAATATTGAAGGATCCTGATTACCACTGAAATGGCAGTGAAAAGGTCAAAATGGTTTTGTTTCTTGTGCTTCTGGTAGATCAGTTATTATGCACTGAACTTATCCACTATGATTAACTGGACCACCCATGCAATGTACCAAGAGAAAGGTAGAAGTGAGGTCATACGTTACTCTCTTTATTCTCAGGTAGATCAGTTGTCAAATGAAGTGAAATATTGCACTATATAGTGAACGTGATAGTGACTGTAATATCTGTAGAATCTACCAAATGAAGGATACTTGTTAAGTAAATGTTGCAGGTGAAGCCAAAATATACCAGCTTTGAACTTTTGTAGACTGTTAGTAAATCAAGGGAAATATTTCACCATACTGAATCAGCTATCGCTGAAATAGCTGTGGAAGCTACCGAATGAAAGGATAGACATGTATGCAATGAAAGGGGGAAGTAAGGCCAACATATGTTGACTTTGTACAGTGTACTTTGGTAGATCAGTTCTTAAATCAAGTGAACAATTTCACTATGTTAAAAAGAAGAAGAAAAAAATGTATTTAATGTCTGATATGTAAATAACAAAGAACGTTAACTCTGTAGCACTATGTTGAACCAAATCATCACTGCTATGCAAGGAAAGATGCATGAATAAAGTGACAGGTGGATATTTGGCAATAAGATAACTAGTGTTCTACTTTGTTAGATAAAATGATAATATTCTACCATGTTGAACAATATTATCAATGCTGTGGATGGTATGAAATGAAAGGTATTAATATATGATTTGCAAGGTGGATGTCAGGTTATTATGATGCTACTAGCTTTCTTATAGGTGGTTAGTTGTCAAATGAAGTGAAATATTACAGATTATCATTGGCGTATCCGTGGAAGGTAGCAAATGAAAGGTAATTGTACAAAGTGAAAGGTGGAAGTGAGGTAATATAATCCTAGCTTCGTTCCCAGGTAGATCAGTTGGTAAATATAAACATTTGAAGTATAATTCAATTTAAAATCTAACATGACTTTCCACCGTTTAGTTAAATCAGTTTTCCAGCTCACTGTCTATAGTCATTAACAAAGTCTGCTATTTGCACTGTTTCATATGGCAGTATGCAACACATAGACTCCAAATCCATGGCAATGCCAAGTTTCACGTTACTGCAAACTAATCAATTAAACGTTTCTTTCGAGTCTTTGATCAACACGCCCAAACACAAATGTTAAACTCATAAACAATGTTTACGTGACATTCACATAATAACAACAAGAACAAGAGTAACAGTAGTAATGAGAATAACAATAATAATGACACCAATAGCTATAACAACAAAAATAATGTCACCAATAGCTATAACAACAATAATAATGACACCAATAGCTATAACAACAATAATAATGACACCAATAGCTATAACAACAAAAATATTGACACCAATAGCTATAACAACAATAATAATGACACCAATAGCTATAACAACAATAATAATGATAATAATGATGGTGTTGACGACGATGATGATGATGATATACGTGTTCATGCAGTTATCCAATCAACGCTCATCTCAGTGTCTGACATGAAACATACAGAATAAAGCGTTTACCTATAGTACCAACGAAAACGAAACCTGTTATAGATGATGGTAACTATTAATGTGGACGTGTATTGCTTTACGAAATACATGTATAGGCATCTTGTCACAGGTGCTACTTTATGGCATTCGTTGATTAATTCATTTATTTTCAAAAGAGAAGGATGAATGTAAGAGAACCCCCAAAACGTATTTCAAATGAGTATTAACGATACGTGTATCCTCTTCGCATTCATGACCCTATACTAGTAGTATTTAAGAATACATCTCTTAACTTGATTAAGTTTTAAATGATCGATATCTATATTCACATCGAGTCCTGCTTATTAGAAGAGTTATGAATCATGTAATTAATATTATATATGACTCCGTGTACCGTATGATTGGTAGGCGAGCATCGCTTCCCCCAAACGATATCAATTGGCCCCAAATTAGCGTCACTTCCATAATGGCCGTCGTAGTGGCGAGTGAAACCGCCAATTATAACACTTGGCATGAATAATTTAACGTTGTCCTAACACGGGATTAATTTATTTAATACTCGTTACCGCAGACATGTACGATATATAGATACAAATTCATAGGAGCCGAATTTAAAATACCATTACTGCTTTGGAAATCAGACATGCAGAAGACCGAATGACCTATACATTAATAGTTGAATATTTTATAAAGTGTGACGAGTACATTCAGAAGAGTAATTTAAAAGTTGAATATCCAAATGGGAATTCTTGCTGCAAAATGCAACCAGTGTTTGAATACCTACCTATTGGAAGCGCCCATTGGTACTGTACGGCTGACGTTGATTTCACATAGAGTAAAACACATGCATAAATGGTATCCAACGCATAGAATCTCATGTTTTCGCTCTCAGTAAAATTCCTTGACAGTTGCACGTTAGATCCCAGTTACTTTCACACAACAAACACACACGTGCGTTTGGATGTTGTCACACATCACTTTGCGCATGCTCAAATAGGGCGCTTACTGGTGACACCCTTCTTTATCCGTATATTGATTTTCACTGCAAGTCGTAAAGACACAAGTCTGCTACAGTTCTTCCCCTTACACCACTCTCCAGTCAAGAGAGGAGAGGAAGCCGACCAAAGTTGTCTTTAGAGGAACTTTTCTGCCGTTTGCTGGAATTTCCTAGGAACAAAAGAGGAATCGACTGGAATATATCGTCGGTGCCATGGGTGCAGTTATTCATGGGGGATGTCTTGAACCTAATTGATTTCACTGGCGCTGGCATCGGAGAAATCATGACCGAAATTAATCACTCAAACCATTCTCGATTCCAAGTCAAGGCTGGGTAATTGAGCCCGTTGGAAGTCTTCTCTTATTTTTTTTCTTAAAGTTCATTTTGTGGTGGATGCGAATTTCGTTTGTTTACGTAATTTCATTCATGGATTACTCTTTTGAAATTTGGGGACTGTTTATAATGTAAAAAGTTAACCCTCTGCTCATCTAAACTCTAATCGATCGCACATGACATGGTGAAAATTAGGTATATTTTATAAAGCAAATATTTAGCCGATCCTGTTGTTATCTCTCCCTGTAAAGGGTTTGTATAGCGGTTGTTAGTCGGCGAGCACAATCCCAAAATCGATATGCAGTTCCCCTAGGGGGTGGCGGAAACACGAAATCTAATTACAGAATTCTTGCCTGGGAGGTCAGTGTATTTATGGCTGTTATAATAGGCTGTCTAGGGGCTTTCGAAAGCTTAAAGACAAGACGTACTAATTTGAAAAGTTGGAGAGATACTCCAGAAAAGAATAGAGCACAAGTGAGACAATTACTGCGTAGAGTTCGGCCAACGATCTGGCATAAACGTGCTTCCATAAAACTGTTGTCATGGAAAACCAATGGCCGTTCTGTTAATCAGAGGGGTTCGATTAAACTGTATGTAGGCCTATGCACTACAGCTGGACATTAAAAACAGCTGAATGTGTTGGCGATCTCCATTGTATAATAATATAAACAGGCTTTATGTTCATACTAATATTAATACAGTGTAGATATGCTATTGAAAATGCGTATTTTAAAACTTTATTCTACTCAGCTATGTCAATGAATGGAATGAAAGTACGATGGGCAAATTAGAAAAGAAAAGTACGAGGGATATTAGATGCTTGCGTAAATGTGACAAATATACTATTAACTTAATAACTAGCTTATTATTTCAATCTACAGTACATTGTGCATGTTGTGAAATTATTCTCCAAGCATTGTCCCCATCAGAGCCTATTTTCCAGTGTAACGGCTTATTAAACAACACGTTTACTTGAGAATAAATTCAGAATCTATTAATACCCACTAATTCTTGTGCATACACGTTTGAAGGATCATGATTAGCTGTATATCTACACGCGTGTGGATGTTGAATGGAATTGAAATTGAAATTTTAACTAGTTCCATTAATCTACTAATGTATGACATTTACACACCCACTAGTTGTATTGCTCACTCGTAATAAGCAGTAAATATTCAAACAGGAATCATCAACGCTATGCTTGATAATCCAACTCGACATATATCATGCAGAAATAGCTCCAGCTCAGGCTGTCGACTAGGCGTGTAGGGCTAATTTAATTTGGTGGCTCTGAGTTGTGTTGCAGATACACGGTAAACCAATTATTTGTGAAACTAGGGTAGATAATTCTCATGCCTACCGAGATGGCGCTAGCGTAATTCAACACTGGAAGTCGCTCATAAGAAGGTAAATGAAAATTCATAGTACATTTCACAAATTAAAAAAATAAATAAAATGTAACATATTGTTTTGCAAATAGTTCTTGACATCTGGCTCTGGTTGCATTGCAGATAACTAAAAACTAATTTACATGTTTCAGTGGCTCTTACATGAGCATCGCATAGATGGTTACTCTGACAGCGCATCAGAGAACGCCTGCAAGTATTGGACACACATCCAGACCATGGCGACACGCCTATTTACTTGCAGAGGTCAATGCAACGTTGCGTTTTCTGTTCCTTTGTACTTCTTGGTCTACGTATAGTTCTAATCTTCCACCTCATTTGACAGTCGTGTACGCTCACCTCATTAATCAGCGTTACCAAACGCTCTGTCTTACTCAGAAGAGTCCCTCATCGAATTTACGCCCAAAGAATCTTATCCCCCCCCCCCCCCCTCCCAGCAAAGCGAATAACGACTCCCCATTCGGAAAACATTAGACAGATAACAATGCTGCGCATTCATTGTTGCTTGTGGCAAAACATACCACCGGTACATTCCAGTTGCCATGGCGACTGCAGATTCCTTGTTTCAAGGGAATGGGTCCAAGGAGACAGACACCGCCCTCTAGGGAAGAACTGACAAGAGGAGAGTTGGCATGTAACGTGAATAAGAATTCGAGAATGTCTTAATGTAGAAAAGTGTTGCTTTTACACACGATACATCACTCCCGTTGTTTCTGCATAGGTTATTCGATAGAATTGGCTGAAAAATGTTCTTCAGATACCTACCGCTTTTAATGCAATAATACTATGAATGTGTGTTATACAATGCAATGTTCTCGTAGCTTTTTTATATATATTTAGAAATATTTTAATTCTTCATTTCAGACACTTAATATCCCTTTTACTTAATGCATTCGCTCTTAATGTATGATAAATTGAAATTTGTTTTCGAAACCTCTTGGTATGCATTTATACTTATCTTACTTTTCATCAGATAATTACTTTGGAAATATCTTGATGTTCATCTTCAGATATAATCGTCCTTTTTTTGTGTGCATTTGCTCTGACTGTATGCATCAATTTGTTCTTGTAATTTCCGAATTAGATTGAGAAATATCTCCATGATCATCAGATATACTCGACGTTGTTTTTTTTAGGCAATCGGTCTGACTATGTTACAATGTTCTAGTGCGTTCCTGATATATATTTAGGAATATCGTAATCGTATTTGGTAATGACGTACATGGACACCGACAGCAAATTCGACCTGGCTTAACTCAAACCAGACTAGTACCCTCAACGTATTAGCGTTAACATGTACTTTGAGATATATACCACCGACGCGTGCCTATACACACACCATGAAATCGTATATGTATATAGGTCATATATAGATCTCAGAATTCAGTCCGTACCATATACTGCTGCCTGGGTGGTATAAATCGTTTTTATTGCTAAGTGTGACCTCTAAGTATTTATTAGTCATCTCTCGTCGGTCATCGTGAAACTGACGGATCGGCAGTGAGGATAAGGACAACTAATTGATGCCATGATGACCTGGTCAAGCACTCGAGATGAGCGTATCGGGGGGGGGGGGGGGGGCGGTGTTAGGTAGGGGCCCTTCATATTTGACTCCCTTCGTTATGTAGATATAAGTGAGCCAACCTTAACAAGACGATTCCGAAAAGTGGGTAAGATATTGGTATTATGTTCCAATTTTGGTAATTTTCAATACATAATAATTAAAATATACACATTTTGTTGCGCTACCCGGTCAATGGATCAGTGTGCTGTCATCTCTCTTCTTAACGCCACGAGGAGTATATAATCCATAAAAGTATGTAGGATATTGGTTTTCTATGGATGGCAGAACGTGTTTTTTTAATCCGTACATGACATGTTCTTGATGACATGTCAATAAAGTCAGCTATAACAATAATATAATTGCATTGTTTTAAAAATATATCTGAATCGGTTGTATTTTCTGCAATTTTATATTTTTACCACGGTGCATAAAAAATAAAGCATACACATTTATTTCTCTCTTATATCAGCTTCAGAGTGTAGGAAAGAAACAAGAACGTTAATATTAACGAGCTTTACAATAATAATTAATTTATGTATGGTTTTCAGCTGGGCGCGTTTTTTAAATATGTACTGCACCAAAACAATGAAGTATGGTCGACTTCTTACATTTGTTATCCGTGTGTGAAGACGTGCTCCTTTGTCATAGTTATCTAATATGCCCCAACAGCCGCCCAGGATATATCCCTGAACATATCTAATCTGACTTCTCGCAGTTCGTATGAGAATTCCGCTACCAGGAAGAAAGCGTAATAATACCCATGACCGCTTCCACAAGATGTCGGATTCACTTTTCAAAGCAGCGAGCGCCGTCTACAATTTCTGCATTACAGAAGCCATAAATCCATCTCGCCTATGTTGCTCGATTGAAATTCAATTCGTGTTTTTTCCCTCCCTATCCATGCATTAATGAGGCGGGGACAAAAATGAAAATCAGACCAGCAAACTTTACGCCGTTCTAAGCGGCACTAGGGGAAATCGGTCTGTAATCATCTTGAGGGTACGACCTGTAGGCAGTAATTGAAAATATGATTTACATCCTTTCTCAACTTGCTAATCTATCATTGCTCGTAGTGTTTATTCGGGAAAAGATGAGACCGGTAAAGCCTATTGATTTTCGATTGCAGTGTTTCCATATCCAGGCAATGTCCACAGCTTGTAATTTGTCGGCGGTTTCGAATGAAGAGATGAAGAATCCCTCCAAGGAAGCTTCAGCGTGTAGGACATTGGGCGAGTATTTGCTGAGCTCTTGTTATATTAGACGCGAGTTGTTGATCCGATACTCCTTATTCGCGGAAAGCCTTCAAGTAACCAAAAAGTGTCTTTCTTGCCATGACTTACGATGGTTTAGGAACAGACCATTCATTTTTCTTTCCAATGCTCTGAGAAAGGTTCGGGGAGGGAGAACTGCCTTTAATTAGTGCCCTGAAGCCAGATTAGGAAAGGGCGCCATTGAGAAGCTGCTCCTCGCTATACTGATATGTTGTGTTCCTTGTCTCCTGTTTTAATGACGCTATTACAATTCGGGGAAGAAAAATGTCACACATCAAATGAAATGTTCTTGCAACTTCTAAGCATGGTGTGGCAGCCGCAGTTTCTCCATTCTCCACTTGTTCTAGACGTTGTATAATGGAACTACTGGTATCAAACTTGTTCTTGTTTCGGTGTTTTGTTAAAGTGTATCTGATGATAAACCAATTGTACACGTTAATTATAACGATTACACTGGAAACCAACGATGCCAAGCTGTTTAGCAATGGCATAGCTATTGGAATCCTGTTAGGTCATCATATCCATATTCAGCACTTAACGTTCCTACCCATCTGTGTAACCCATCGTGTTATGTGATCTGTTATATGTTAGCATGTCTTAGTTATTTACTGTTATCATATTCAACATGCAACTATGCATGGTTTACATTCGCTTGTGGACAATGCCATCTTCGAGACGTTTGCGTGTTATCGGGATATCTGTCAGCAAATTATTTGCCAAGGCAAACTTCTGGTTCTTATGTTAAGCTAGCTATTCTATCTATACTTCATCTTCAAAACTTGCTTCAGGGAAAATATCATACATATTGATTAGCTAATATTTCAGAACTCCCATTATTCGAAGCAAGTTCTTGGAGAAAGAACAACACAGTAAGTCACATTGTAATGGTTTCTTTGGACCGGCAAATACAACATGCATATGCCACGTACATATATGTAGAATAAATTCAGATTAGCATCTCTAATAGTAATACTAAATATTTATATACAAATATCAAGCTGTGTAAACAGAAAACTTTAAGATATGAAATATACGAAGAGACGTCAGTGCAGATAGAACATATACATGCGGAACATATTGATTATAACACTATTTGTGGTGAGAAATGTTGACCTACATGTATGTACATCGAATAAACGGAAGTGTTATCATTATTTATAACACCATAACAGGAAAGTTATATATTATTCATGGACATAAACATATACATTATATCTTGAAAATAAATCTACATTTAAATCAATCCCGGTGGAGGTTTTTCAGGTTAGTGCACGATGTGACATATTCGTATAATGATATACTAGTATTCTGTAGGTTACATTCAGAGCAAAGTTTAGAGCAAAGTTTTTTTTTATACGATAATAACTTACACATAAACAACCATTCATGAATGTAAAATGATCATTAAGTCATATTAGTTCTATATAAAATAATAATAATAATAATATGAAATTGTTATAATGGGTATGATAGTCGTTTTGCTTGGAAAAGGTTTGAAACTAAAAGCTGCCTAGAAACTACCGGCTATAATGAGCAATGAATCCTTTTAAAACACTACATGAACAAACAGGGTGAAACTACACGAACCTGTACATATTGCATAGGAAAAGATTTATAGATATTGACGAATAACACTACAATATGTACACATATCTATGTACACAGACCTATTAATAATTATAGCAATATTGTACATTACCATAATATTATTACAAGTAGCTTTTACTCTTATATAGTAGGACATTGTTTTACAATGAATTTAGAAATAAAGCATACACTACGAAAACGTGCCTAAAATGTATGTTATTACTTCTTGAAATATATCAAAAGAGTGCATGAATGTGTACTCAATAATGCAAAATAGTTTTCAAGATGTGTGTTCTTTACATTTGCTCAGTAAGTATGTATCACATTCCCAAAGCAGATACTTGAGTACTTGGATACTAGGAATAATTAAAATACAGTTTCAATCAAATAATTATCTCATGATCATAGAATGCTTTTATTAATTTCAAAGTAATTTTATAAGTATGAATGTTATTGGTACACACTGGTACCTCTGATTCTGTAGACCATATCCTGGTTACGATATAGCATTATACGTACTATTATTATTTAAACTTTGATGTTAACGTGATGAACTACCTAGTACGATTTAAAACCCAGAGTATAGTCCTACAGTGCTAATATCCCCATTGACGAATGCTTTGAACTCCTAGGCATATAGTCTGGGTCCGAGACCACAGGAATGACGTACCAAAGGAATATTCCTTTAACAACCGTGGCTACTGTTAAGAAAGCCACTGGTCGACGAGTTTGTGATAGGAGCACCACTAAGCCCTGACAACGACGGCCTCCAGACATTGTCTCTGGCCTAACTGTTGACGAAGGTCGACTCTTTGCCAGAAAGGCTTCCAGTCAATAGCAGAGGTAATTTCTCCCGTCGACCCGCAGCAGTCAAATGTTGATCCGGACGGTGGTGTAATTATGCCCCTTGTCCGGTGAGTGTGGATGCCTAGCCTATATCACAGGTTGAAAGACCTCGTCATTAAAGCTTAATAAAGGGAACCAGCAAAGCCAATTGTTAACTTGTTCGATACGTGTGTATAAACCTGGAGGAAAGGAGTAATCGGAAGCGTTGTTTAATAACCCATCAAACATCGCATCTGATAAGGTACATCATTTGAGTATTTATGTGCGTGTTTTTCTTAACTATTCATGGTAATATTTGCTATTGTAGTATCATAGCAAATGTTAAGACTTATTTTGATATTGCAATTTTAATTATATACATGACCCATATGTACTGGTATCCAACATACGTCGTGAACGTGACACGAACATAACAAACGTGAGTCCTTAAAGTGTCAGCGTTTAACCCAATATATCGGTAGGGCATGCGTCTCTGAAATCGAGTATGTGCCAAGCGAGCATAGATTTCTTTATCAGGAGAGGATCGGAAAGGTTCTTTTGTCACGAGAGACAACGAATTCAGAGTTTTGATAAATGGAAGTGAATTGTGGTGAGTTCGAAACGATCTATATGTTCATTAACACATTTGACATCTTATTTCTTGAAACGGCATAGCTATAAGGAAAGCATAACTCCAAACCTAGCCATTACCATTACTAAGGTTGGAGTTACGGTTATCTTAGAGTTAAGCGTTTCTCACAACAAAGCCCCGGAATGGACGTGATAGTTTCTGAGAATTCAGCATCTCAGATTACTGTCAACATGTTAAAACAGATGCTAATATAACACATTAACATAACACTATTATAACGTTGACGTAAAAAAAGGTATGCATTTATAGCCTTTTTGGATATCAATCTACCTTTATATTATTTTACCAACGAAGAATGTACAGATATCTACTGGTTCCTGGAACTCTTCAAGAACTTGCAGACACATTGTCAGAAGAAGAATGGCACTAGATTCCGCAAGCCGATTTCCAAAGTTTGGTAGAAATCGTCACCATAAAATATCTGCCGGTTGTTAACGTATTTTGTTGAGTATAGATCCCATGGAATAATGCAGATGAGGTATCCAATGACACAGATGGATGATGACCGTAGCGTTTCGTTGTATACTATTGATATGCTCTTGATGAACGCTCTTTCGCATTCATTATACATTCCACAATACTTTGGTGCATTAATTGACTGTACAAACATGTTCACATGCAGATAAAGATGTATGTTTGCATATATCACATTTGGTACACGACACATTGTATCTATCCTTGAGCAGAATCCACCAGTGTTGTTATAAGTTGTCAGGAGAGGTGTATCGGCTCTTCTGCTAGAGGGTCAAAGGTTATCAAGTGTTGTTCAGTAGGGTGAGTATACGAACACTGAAACGATAAGAAACGTACACAACTGTAAACTTTGAAGTAATCAACCATTAGAGTAAATCTATTGAGAACATATGAAAATAGGACACACTCATGTATTAATTAGTATTTATAATAAATGAAGTATTGCAGGTATAGCGTCAAGTATGAATCGGTCTGGTACAGGAATAAACATAAATTAAAATTCAACCGTAAATGAACAAAAAGGTTTCCTTTAAAGGCATACAATCACGGGTGTGTTTACATATTTCATGGTCAAACTTATTTTACATGCAAGTATGTACATTTGACGAGTCTACACAAGTATAATGGGTAACCAGCTACGTTCGCCGTATATCCCACTGATTTTCAATAATTTCATCTTATATTATTCTTTTAAAAATATGTATGTTACGTAGCTATAATGGTACCAGTAGTCGTGAAAGGTTATTTTAACCATGTTAAATGATTAGAGTTATCCCCCTTAGTCTATTAAACTATAGGAAATTGAGAT
>JAUTBT010027331.1:0-19570 GCA_032361225.1 Lepetodrilus schrolli
CTGCAAAAACTGTACTTGCAAGCAAGCCACAGCCCATCTAATAGAGGACTATGTTTTCTGACGTCACTTCCACAAGTAATAATTGAATAATTGTAGTCTGAGGCCAGCTGTTCATTTAAGTTATGCCCCTTGGAGCGCAGGGACAGATAACCCGATGCATTCCCAATTGTCGCCAACCACGAAAACATGTGCAGAATGTGAGCGCGGTAAACTGAGGCCAGACTCCTTAATAATTTTCATTTTACAGTACGCTCAAACCGGTGTTAGTAACACAATTACAAATTTCAACATTACCATCATTATTTTTGTTATAATTTTTCCATACTCATCTTTCAGATTACATTTATTTTTCCCCATCAAATGTTTGAGTAAAATAATGTCATTAGACAGTCATGGTAGAAAAAAATGGAGGTACTTAATTAATATATCTGTATATTTAGAGATGTATACGTTCATTCCGTCTAGACAGAACAGAACAGAATCTGTATTCACTCAAGCCAAGAACCTCGGCATATGAAGTAAGGTACAAATATAAATTACAAAAAGGAACATGGCAATCGAATAAAAGTCTGTTCTGTTATCTTTTGTTTGGACAGGGATTTGCTGCAAAGTGTTTCGTTTCATAGACTTCATGACAACAGTACAGAGTACACTGATAGTTTTCAGTACAAATACAACTAACCGAAAAACTAAAAGATACCTGTCCAATAAAATCTGACCTCTCAAATATTTATTCCAGACTGCAGCGAAGGCGCCACGTATGCCTACTACAAAGACCTGGAGAAGACGGTGGCATACATCCACCCAAGCGAGTCCCCCACACCTTTCCCTGTCAAGTGTTGGTACAGGCTCTCCGGTCGCACCTACTTCCAACATCGGTCAGACGCTACCCTCAACTTCACGCGCAGCTGGGCAGACTATAAAGACGGCTTTGGCGACGTCAACGGCGACTACTGGCTCGGTTTGCAGAAGATGTACTACCTTACAAAAAGTAGAACCCAAATGATGGAATACGAATCCTTCAATAAAGATGGCAACTACATTCAGGAATACGTTGACAAGTTCGCAATTGGAAACGTCACCACGAACTACGTTCTGGAGACGGTCCTGTACGAGTCGGGAAGACTAGGTACGTGTATGACAGACGCTCGGGGGAATCCATTCAGTACCGTGGACGTTGACAACGACGGTGTTGGGTCAGTCAATTGTGCGGATGAATTCAAGAGCGGGTGGTGGTTCGGTTCTAGATGCACGTCTTGTAACCCAAACGGCCCCATCACGAACCCATCCAGTGGAGTTAGAGACTATGTGAATAATGAAGTCTTCTGGAAGGATGACAACCATGGGGCGTACCAAGTATCTATGTGGTTCATAGCGTATACATCTAATCCATGAGCCCACACCACGTACAGTGATTGATTTCCTTCCAAATGATATGATACCGACTAATCAGCTCATTTTCTCGGCAGTCAGTTTGTTTATTTACATAGACTGCTGGGTCAGTTCTGTCACGTGATTAATATCGAGGTGAATGCAAAGAAGCCTCATGAATATATATTATATGCAAATGCGAAATTTAGGCTCCGTATGCATTTTCAAAACAAATGATTGTTTATCATCGACAGGTAAAAGTATTTATTTCGATAGGTTTGCGTGGCATTTCTTGCCTAAATGTGCGGATTCTTACAAATATAGCTCTATATATTACAAATGACCAATAAAAAAAACGGGGATAGGTAAAATCGCACTATATCGGCCACATCTAGTTGAGTCACTGTAATGAATACCGTATGTACCATAATATTATATCCTTTAGCTTATACTACACTTTGTAAGAGCTAAGTTATCTTCAAAGACCAGGCTATCGTCGCAAAGGTTTACTGAGGGTTTATTGTTCTTAATCTAAAATACAAGGGTGTTCAGATGACGACGATACGTGTCTCCCGATGAGCGTAACGTGTGGCTCCCGATGTCGGCGATGAGGGTAACATCGCGCTTTATGTCGATGAGGTTAATGTGTCGCTGTCCGTGTCGGCGATGAGGGTAACTATGTCAGCTGAAGACTTCCACCGACGTGAATTACACATTCCTGACAGTAATGGAATCGGCAGCAATGTCCGTTGGTCATCGTATCTGGATATATACGGCATCACGAATACTGCGTTCTGATGGAATTAGGGAATACAGACCGATAATTGCCCAGCTGTGATTGTCGACGTTTGCAACAACGAGATTGCTCATGTGTAATAGAGATATATTGATAAGAATCCGAGCTTTCAGGAATAAAAATCCATGCAAACCCATCGTAATAAATCATTTCACCTATTCAATCTATGTCAGTCCCGTGGTTAGTAGAGTACGCTGTGATTGGTCAGCGGTCAGACGGTTGAGAGGTCACAGGATCCTGCAGGCTGCAAACCACCTAGCAGACTGCCAGGGAAAATGAGCTGGTTTATCGATAACATATCATTTGGAAGGAAATCAATCAATGTACGTGATGTAGGATCATCAGTTCTTTAGGTTTATACACTATGAATGTGGTGTTTGGGTCACTTTAAGTGTAAACCTACATTTTACGACATCCATATGTTTCAGTCCATGATATTTGAAATAATGATTTTTTTTATTACAGGACAAAGAGACATTAGTGCCATTTTATTTAATTAAGCGCGAGAATAGACATAATGATGCCTGTTTGTGTTTATATTGTGTGTTTGTATTGTGTCTTTATTTTGTGTCTTTGTATTGCGTCTTTGTTGTGTGTCTTTGTATTGTGTCTTTGCAATGAGAGTACCACAAGCTTGAATTAATTTGTTTTGTTTTTCTACGTGATGACTTCACGCAAACATGCTACTTCCTGTAGCTTCAACTAAATACAATACTGAGATACTTTGTAAAAGGTTAAAGGTCACCTGCTAAATAAGACCTGCCAATTTGGAACAATGTTGATTCATCATTGTTTTGTTTATTGACATTTTTTGTTATTGAAATTGTAGATATGTTTTCACTTTATGACATAAACTTTCAATCACTAAATTTGGACTTATTGTTTGTATTTTCTCCACACAAAACCTTTATTGGGTAGTTTATTTTGTTCGCAAGTGAAGTAATTATCGCGTATTACAGAATTTCGACTCGAAGCGTGACGTTCACCCTCCTGTATATCCCAGAGATTACGAAACGTTTTGAGTACAAGTTCATGCTCAAGCTCAAATTTTATATGGGGATATATGAACAACACTTTGAGGAACATGAAAACGTACTCAAAAAGGTTTCGTAATCTCGGGACCAGTTTCCGGAATGCCACACGCTGGTCTTGAAAAAGGACACGACTAGACCATAACGTTCTCGTATCCAAGAATCCATATGTATCGTTCTCGTATCTATGTTGTTAGCTGATCACTACAAGAACGCTGTGGTCGTGTAGTTGATACCGGATGATTCGTGAACGGGTGGTCTTGTCAATGGTCCACTCGGAAGCGGCTGGGTACACATCATCAGCCACGGCCACGACTACGTCGGCAGAGGTTCCGGTAGTGTTGGCATATCCGCGAAAGTGGGGGGGGGGTGAAATGTCGATTGACAATCAATTCTAAGTTATGTGAAAATTATAAATACAGGTTGTTTTTTCCTGCAGCGCCGTTAAAAACAAAAATCAGTTATCGTTCACGTCCAGAATTCATATGGTTACACTATTGGTTACAGATACATGTCAGATACATGTACATGTATGCTTAGAAAGAAGAAAGTTTCAGTTATGTCGCATATATTGAAAAGGGTAGGTTTCAAACGTAGAGTGAAATATAAAGAACAAAATAACACTTCGGAAGGCAATAATAGGCAAATTCATTTTAACTCTCTTTGATACCGCCAATAGATCTTTCCCAGAGTATGAAACAATCATCTAAATATCTTTTGTAAAATGAAAAAAATAAAATGGCTTTTCAAATTCGATGAACTCAGCGATGGTTTCGTAGATCAATTCTTCGAGGTAGGCTAAGGCTAGGTTATAGCATAAACTGCGTCTCTAGCAACCGCTCTTCCAAGACAATGATCCGGTACTGAAAAATGAGTATAATTGCAGACACGTGTAGGAACAATACAAAGGTCTGCCAGAAACACAACGAGCACCACGGGAAATAGTATATTCACCAACCGCTATATTTATCTCTATTTAACTTCAGTACTTGTGTGGTCTACACAATGTGGACTCAGTGTATATAACATATGAGTTACCGGTACGAGTATGTACTTTCAAACAGATCCGCGGATGACGGTAATGAATTATGCACGTATTGCCGATTGAGGTCGATGAAGCGGAGCCCTTTCTGAATTCGCACAATTACATACTATTAGTGGCGCTCTTTACGTACTATTCAATGATTATTTGCTTTCTAAAACGTGTATCATGTTTCTATGTCATCCTTGAAACGCAGACATATGCCTCCTTAACACCATTGACGACTGTTAAGGAGACATATGGCCTGTGTGCCGAAGATGTCTCTACATGTACGCGTGTGGAAATGTACAACCACCAATGGGTAATTAGAAGATGTAACTAAGTTCTATGTTTATATTCAAATTTAATCCAAATGTATTCCTTCCATTTGTTATTATTTGTGGTAATTAATTCTTCATTAATTCTTTATGTTATATATATATAACATAAAGAATTAATAAATTGGGGACTCAGAATTTCAAGAATTAATGAATTAGGGAATCATCGGAATGCTTGAATTTCCACACCTAAAATCAAGTACCTCTAATCCAGTCAATGATCGTATGCCATATTGATCACACTACTTTACTAGGTATATACCACAAATAATAACAAATGGAAGGAATACATATAAATTGATAAATAAGTATCCTTGTTTTACGTTTCTGTTTGATTAAATTCACAATTACGCAACTCATTAATATTCTATTGTCTATTTGAAATCGCTCTACAAAACAACATTTGTAAGTTGTTGGTGCATTGCCACTTTAATAATTACATATTGTGTGTTTTCCTTGTAGCCCCGTATTGACAGGATAGAACAGTTCGAATTGTGTTGGTACCTTCTCATTTAAACGATTTCTTAGAATGACGGGTATAAGTACAGATTAGGATTAGAGCATAGGGGTGCATTGAAGTAGACTGGAACGTCCCAAGAGTTGCATAGCACCTAGGGGTACACGTGTCTATCATTAACAGGCTTCCTTGGCGTCACCAGCAAGAAAACGTCATCACATACCGACAACGTACCGGATGACCGAGGATAGCAAAATATAAACCGGATATGTATATTGTGACGTCATATTTACGTAAGCATTTCTTATCAGCATCGTCAGCAGCACAGCACACCATTGGGTGTGGGGGCATAATAAACCAATATTCGAAGATGCATGTACAGTGCGACGCTACTCGAGATATGTAATTTTGCGGAATTAACGTCAAATTAACCGTCTTCTTCGACGTTATTTGACTCAGGCTCATCAGCAGTACATAGTCTTCTCGGCTAAAAGCAGATTGTGTATGCATAAATGAAGTCCTGTAACCGGTAGTCGTCCCATTCGTGGAGGGTCACCGTCAGTCGGTATTCCAGCAAGATAACTCGATGGCTCACACAGCACGATTTACGCAGTATTTCTCGGCACGGAATAACATCAATATAATCGATTTGTATGCATTTAGTCCTGATGTAAATCCAATTGAACACCATTTAGACAAAATTGACCTTAGGATAAATCAACGTCATTTGCTGCCACTAACATTGCAGGTACCTCGTGATGCCATCATTTATGCATACGGCACTATCCCTATAGCCTTCATGTTGAACCTGTTTTTCTTTATTGGAACGCCACTGTGCCGCAGTGATCGAAATCAACGGTGGCCACACACGTTACTAACTTCTACCTATCCATTCATTAACGAAATTGTAATTAATCCTGACCAGAAAACCCTGTTTGTTAATTGAAATAATAAACTTCATCTATTGACGTATTCAAATTCACAATTAATGATTTATAAACCGAAATATCGCCCGATATATGTGTTTAAAAGTGAGCATAGTCTATGATGATATTTAATCGATTTATCTGTTCATATATTTATTATATTTACTTATTTATTCTATGCATTTATGTATTTTCTTACCAATCCTTTTCAGTTATTATTTATCAATACGCTGGACGACGTTAAACACCAACGTTATGGAAATGACACGTGTGTATCGGCTTTCTTTAGTTTTCGGTATTTGACAAGACGAACATTTGTCAACACTCTTGCTTCATATATATGTTTAAGTATGTGGAACAGACTGAACAGTATGCACACACTGATTGACAAGGATTTTGTTGTTGCTGTCCAGACATGTTATCAGCTGAATTGATGATTTCGTTTGTGCACACAAACAAACGTGTACACACGTCCGTACTATAATTGAGTGTACTTACTAATATAGATGTAAATTAACCATGATCGACCCACCATTCAAAATATTTAACCATGTTCCATACAAGTCACTGTACATTTGCGTCCATTCATTAAGAAGTAATGGCAGTTTTATTGGCTTGTGGATAATAGAACAAAACAGTATTTTGAACATATTGGATTCCGCATTGAAAACTAATAAGAATCAAACAATTTAGTCGTTTGAATAGCTAATAGTCAAGAGCCAAATGGAAATTTAGTCAACACGACGAAAGGCAATTGTTAAAGATATGACGTGGACATTTTAGAAATACAATTATTGTCTTGTTTTGTCGGGTCTTGAGTATCTGACGCACGTAAGACAAATATTCTTAAATATTCAGGCCGAATTGATTATTGTTTCACAACAAACATTATATTTCAATTGTAGAATAATATCGATGAAATCTTACGTCCGAATTAGTCATGCTATACTCAATACAATTAATGAAGGGCCAGTAGCCAGTTTGGCCATGTGAATTTAGCCTTATAACTACTTTTACAACTGAGAATTTCTAGATATCTACAGGCCCCACGTACTCTTCCAAGGACTTGCGGACGCATTGGAAGAAGAATGGTACCGGATTCCTCAAATTAAGTTCCAAATTTTGTAGAAAGCTTCCACACCAAATATTTGCCGTCCCTTAATTTATTTTGTTGTTTTTTGTTGTTGTTTTTTTAATTGGGGTTAAGAGTCGTTTTCAAGATTCTTTCACTTATATCACGACTTGTCAGTTTAGGGCAGGAGAAAAGCCGCAACATCCGTAGCGCTGAATGTTGCAGTAAACCTGCGAGCAATTCGCAGCGACGTAAAACTCCATAATCACTCACTCATGAAAGGTTCGTACCGGTCGTCGGCGCCTAAATCTAATTTTATCGTTACCTGCTATGGTAAAAGCATCATGGCGCACACCATGATTTAGGCCAGGACTGCACTACGACCCTTTTGCAGGCCAGATAATTACAAAAATAATATGAAATATCAAGAGAAAAAAAAAATACATACATCAAATTTAACCATATTTATTTACAAGCTTTTGAGCACTGAACAAAATATAACAGGTAACAACCGACTTAACAATGCTTCATTCAGAATTAAGCCCCCAAAAAAACAAATCATTCCTGGTCGGATTTACAAAGAAATAGAGTTCATATTATTCACTCCAACATGCAAATGCAATGGGTATAGTTACTTATAACGCTCCAACACCTTGTGCTGGTAGCAGGTAAATACCAGAATACAGGTAGACAACTCTGCTTACAAATCAGGCAATATGTCTGCTCTGTCTTATATGTATAATTCTGAGAAATCCTAGACATAGATTTGTAAATACCAAATTGTGAGAATATATTCTCCAAAAAACTGCAACGTTGTAAATGCAAGCTCAACATGCATATCTATCATAATGCAGTTTTACCTACAAGATAGAAGGTGGCACCTCGAATTTCATCACAATGTATCTTCTATACATTACTTTACATATAAATACTCAACTAATATATACACTGGCTTACTGTCATTTGCTCACCATCACTAATGTCATCACTCTCACTATTGCCATCACTGGCTCACTGGCTCACTATTCCCATCACTCTCACTTGCCATCACTGGTTCACACACTCGCCATCACCAGCTCACTATTACCATCAATGGATCACTCACTCACCATCACTGCTCACTCACTCACATGGCGAGTGTGTGAACCAGCTCACTATTACCATCAATGGATCACTCACTCACCATCACTGCTCACTCACTCACAATCACCGGCTCACTATTAACATTGCTCTCACCATTACCATCACTACATAACTCGTTTGTGCATCATCACTGCTCACCTTCACTAGCTCACTCAGTGACTCATTATCACTGTCAATGTGACAAGTAAATAGGTGCATACACAAGGTTATACAGTGGGACCCCGATAGTCCGACCTTCGATAATCCGATTCCTACTGTATCCGATTCCGATAGGTTAAACCATGCAACCAAAGTGCTAAATTAATGTTAGATTGCTTCTTTAATCCGACCGCCCAACGGACCACCCGACCGACCACTCATGACAATCAAGTCTACATACTGCGAACCAATTCAGTGACTGTTTGTTTTGTTAAGAGTGATATATTACGTTTGAGTAAATCTCGTTACCAATGAGTGAACCTTATTCCCGGTTAGTAGGTGCATAATCCAACGTGTCGGACTTCTTCAATTAAGTCAATAAGTGTTTGAAATGCAAATATATTGTATTACAATTCCCTCATGATTCAGATATCCGATTGATTTGCCATCCGACCGTTTTGAGCCTGAAACGGGACCTTGCGGACTATCTGGGGGTCCACTGTATATACATTTAGCTACCACATAAGTGCATAAATCTACCACCAATCCCTGTAGACAGTTATATTGTTAAATTAAGAATGAATACATAATACATACAAGACATCAGATGTTCAAGATGACTGGTCAGCAGACCAATTCAATCAACAGATTTAATTATCCTACATCTACTTTGTATACTAACTCTGAAAACCATGATCATTGCCTACTTTATATCCATCAATGGTCCTGCTTATCTGAAACTCAGTTTTTCACCCACAGGACACAGATGAATAATTATTTTAACCAATCCGTGAGCTCCTCTTAAGTTTAAATACTTGGTTATATTATTGACTTGATACAACATTATGCCTGCCCACATTAAATAACACAGGCTTAGATTAGTGTTAGAACACATCGCATTCCAGCATTCCAGCCCAGACTTGTCATTATTACCAGTTTAAATCATGTGTCTAATACATAAGCCTCTGAATAAGCTCAAATCGATGTTCTAGATAAGCACATTACCCAGGGCTATTGGAGGATGTAAAGTAGACAATGGCTATTGTTGTAGAGGATGTTTGGTGTATATTATGTGCAGTAAGAAGGTGTACTACATTCAGTAGCTTCTTTGTAATTCCTACATTGGGAACCTCGTCATTTCTACATAGGATATCATTACATAGTGGTGTAAATCGTTTTTTCTTTGTACAAGAATTATGTCCAAAAAGTAATATCACTCCCAACAAATGATCAAATCAGAAATAGAAAATTCACACAATATCAACTTGGTGAGAATCAGAATGGTTCATGTTCAAAGAGAGATAACTCCTGTACCATGCTGTCCATAACAGGAAAAGACAAAACCATTTAAATGTCATGTCATGAAGAGATATTTCTTGAGTTAAAGCAAATATCTATCCTATAACGATTAAGAAATGATCACATATTTTAATCCTATAATCCACATGTTGCTGTTTTCCAATATTATATTACAATGAGCCGACTGGTTTTCATGGTGTTAAAGTTCGAAGATATTGAATGAATGAATTAGTGTTTTACGTCGCAGCGGGAATATTTCACCCATGCGTGACGATGATTGTATCAAAATTCTAATGTTAAATGTAAAGAACACTCATTTTCTCGTTCTTTTATCACAAAACACTGCTATTGCAACCCTTAAATTTAACAATACACCGCCCCAAGCGAAGTCATCACTTCGGCAGCGATGACACTGAATTGAAGTATACCCCCTTCCTTTCAAAAATGTCTGTTTACAGAGAAAAATTGGAACAAATTTCAAAGATTTTTAGAAATTGTTTGGCAATATTCCAAAGCACAAATAAACAATGAAATAGTTCAAATGTCAATTTCCCTTAAATAGAAATATCAACATAAATACGAGATGCAATCTGTAAAATGAAGAAAATTACAAAATGAATACTAAAATATCTTAAAAATGAAAATAGACATTTTATGATGAATATGAAATTTCATTTGTAAAATTGACAAAATCAATATAAGAAACGGAATCCCGTATATTTTGAAATCGCAAAGGAAAATTCCATTGAGGTCACATGATTTATGATGCTAAACATGCCTGCGAGCAGACGATGTGATGGTCATATTCTTTTCGATCTTGCAATTATTATTTGCACATTTTTACATCATGTTAAGCTCACATTAAGCTCACAGCTACATTTTCAAATGTTTCACTTTGTTCGATTGCATACTTAACGTTTGCTGATGACATTTATACCAGTTCTGTGCAATATAACGGGGGTAGTGTTAGATGACAAGCATATCTGATAGGTGGCACAATCCTTTGAGTTTTGGAAGCGGAAATAGTAAGTAGCACAAACGCTGGTCTACCCTGAAATTAGGACACAAAACGGTACTCAAAATAAATTGACGAACACTAGTGTTTCCTTACATAAAAAAGTATGAACAACCTTTCAATTAGAACTGTAGGGGGGGAGAAACACTACTAAAAGTCTTCGCACACTTGGGCTGTTTATGGCATGAAATCCGTGGCAATAACGCTTGTAAACCTACATTATTATAAGATAAACTTTCCCACTTCGGCAAGGCAATATAAAATGTTGCACTGTCATCGTCACGACAAATTCAAATACTAGTAACCCCTTGAGGGTGTTTATCAGCGATTCGCACAGCATTGTTTCTTAGGTGTATTTTTTCAGTTCAGCCACTGGAACTGTAGTTATTGTATTTTGACAACTGTACTGTGGACATGGTCAAATGCAGTGAGTGAATTATTGTTTTACGTCACAGCAAGAATCTTTCACCCATACATGATGATGAATTAATTAATTATGCAATATGAATGGGTTAAAATGAAATGAAATGAATGCAACGATGAAAAGTGCATATCTCTTCACATTTCACATGGCATAAAATGCTACACAAACTGCCAAAGACTTTTTTCATTAAAAGCTAATAAATAAATAAATATGACAGACACCACTAAGAATGATTCAGACTAATCCAATAGATTGCTTGGATGACCGCTATGGAAAACATGGCTGGACTGAATTGGGACTGAAGCGAGTCTAGATGAACTGCTAGGACTGATAAATGGGAGCAATAGCTAGTCAGCTATGGCACACATTACAAGAATCAGTTTAAACATGTTTACTACCGTGGTGCAAAACTTGCATAGACTAATCAATGGCAATGAGCTACGAATGAATAAATGAATTGGAGCTTTACGTTGCAGCAGGAATATTTCACCAAATGAGTTACGAGATATTCTACGAGATAGTAATATTAAATTAATAAAAACTTCCAACTCGTTAATGTACTTTTTTTAAAGTATTTCTGTTGGCAAAGTGTTGCCAGTTATGAATGAAACCCACCTGTCACTTTTCATAACCCAATTTGTAAATGGTTACTATGGTTACAAACTGGAACCAATCCGTGAATACTTCAGAAAACACAATAGCCCAACAACTGCTGTCGGCATATTGGTGAGATCAATTATCTGGAAAACAGCAGGATAAATACTAAAGTTGTACTACAAAATTCATTGGAGGTGGACTAAACGTGTATTTACTTCTTATTAGGCCTGGAAGATATTATCCGACATGTCTCCTCCAATCATTTATCACTGACCAGTGTGAAGTTTTGTCAATTGCTGACAACCGTTGCTAATCTCACATGTTATGTTGATCACTGACAAGAGTTGTGAATTTGTATTGACCACATTTTTCCCTGACTTCCTGCACATTCTATACTTTCAAATATTAGAGTTTCTTCCAGAGTGTGCACATCACAGTCGCATAATAACTACGGAAATGGTGAGAAGAATTCATGGAACATCGGAATGTGACAATCATTTTGGTGTGGATGTCGATGGTGGCAGAATCTTCTCAAAGAATGAATTCATCCTTTCAGGATTTTCTGGTAAATATGGCGAGAGGATGAGAGAATGTTTTAACCTCTGGGCAAGGGTCACATCAAGGTCATGGCAACTGGACATCTTGTCCTGCAGTCTGCAAGCCTTCAACATGCTTGTGAATCTTGAGGGCAGGACCTAGTCTGATTGATAGGCCTGTCAACACGTCACTTCGCTTCATCAAAAGAACAGACTTGCCATCAATTTCCTGAAATTATCACACATGCATTGGAATGGATGAAATATTATGAATGTCTTAATGCTGTATTGTATTTCTGCTACTTAACAGTTTAGTACTATAACGTTCATATTGAACCAGAAAACAAGCATTCCAATTTTGTCAAAATTGTAATTATTTGAACTTAATTATTATTTGAATTTGAATCATTTAAAAATATTCTCATGCTTTTTTGCCTGAGAACATATATTTGATTTCTTTAATATTTATATTTTCAATGTTTATTATTGTCTTGGGTCCTTTTCCCATCAGTTGTAACACTATGAGAATTTGTAACCTGCTATACATAGAGGAAGTTATGACTTTTGTAGAGCTATGATCGTTCTATTAAAAAATAATATGAAAATAAAATCGGATAAATAAGAAAGTCACAAGTTTATAGCAATGAAACAAAACAGTATATGTCAATTAACAATGCCTGTTAACAGTGTTAGGAAACTGAATAGACTAGAAACGGTATGGTCAACCATGTACACACAAAAAATGTACATTTTTTTAAAATTTTTTTTTTTTTTTTTTAATTGGGGTTTAGGGCCGCTTTCAAGATTATTTCATGTATATCACAGCTTGATTGGGGGATAAAGCCGCTTTCAAGTTTCTTTCACTTACATCATGGCTTGTCAGTTTAGGGCTGGAGGAAACCCGCAACATTCATGGCACTGAATGTTGCAGTAAACCTGGGAGCACCGGTAGGTTCTGACAGACCAAGGACATCTATCTACTAGTGAAGACACTGGTTCTGACAGACCAAGGATGTCTACCTACTAGTGAAGACTCTGGTTCTGACAGACCAAGGACGTAAACCTACTAGTGAAGACTCTGGTTCTGACAGACCAAGGACGTATACCTACTAGTTAAGACTCTGGTTCTGACAGACCAAGGACGTAAACCTACTAGTGAAGACTCTGGTTCTGACAGACCAATGACGTAAACCTACTAGTGAAGACTCTGGTTCTGACAGACCAATGACGTATACCTACTAGTGAAGCCACCGTGTCTACGCACCTGTTCCCGGAAAGCTTCGGCCTGGTTTTCAAACCCCACAGACTGGAAAAATGTCACGACCTGGTCAATGGTCCACTCTGAAGCGTCTGGGTACACATCGTCGGTCAGACACGGTTCCGTCGGCAGAGGTTCAGGTTGTGTCGGAATTGCTGTCATGGCTTCCGCAAATGGGCTGAAAAATAAGGTTCATGGATAATCAACTCTGGGTGATGTGATAGCAATGCAATCTAACGCCTGAGGTGCTTTCAGGCTGCACTACAATTACTACACTACACTACGAAAAGTAGTCATTGGCTGAATGGGTTAATAGGAAAACAGCAGGAATCGGTTTGTGCATGCGTCCAGTGCACGTTATTCGTGCTTTGGGTTTTCCTACATTTTCCTACAAAACAGACCCGCAGTGAAAAGTCGAACTACATAGTACTACATATGATGTCTGAATGGTTTCCATAGCACTACATAGTACCATGTAGAAATAAGTAGTGCAGTCTGAACGCAGTCCTGAAATGACACGGTCATACAACTGGATGTCATTTCATGATGCCCTCATATTCACTAAGATTGTTCCTAATTATTGTTTTTAATTGGGGTTTAAACCTGTTTTCAAGATTCTTTTACGTATATCGGCTTGTCAGTTTAGGACAGGAGGAAAACCCACAACATCTGTAGTGCTGAATGTTGCAGTAAACCTGTAAGCACCGACTGGTACTGACCGACCAAGGATGATAACTGCATCGACACTCTACAAACAGCGCATCCTATCAATATCACGTCAGAAAGGTAACTTTCGCGCACATTGATGCCTGGCTCCCGGGGCAGGATTTGAACCAGGAACCATTGGTTCCAAAATCCAATGTTCTACCATTGTGCTACCATCTGCCCCTTCCACTAAGACCAAAGCATTCTTGTATCTATCTACAGGGATGAGAATGTGAAATTGTGTTTTCAGCTGATCCAGGGGCCACAGGTGACGGCAAGCTTTACGAGATTGAGCCCCGGAGCTGAAAATCAGCAAAAATGCGGAAGATTCTCATCCTTGTATCTATCTCACTGACAGCTCTACGAGAGCACTATGGTCTCCTCGTGGATACCATCCGTATTTCAATTGGGTGGTAGCGCAGTCATCATTCAACAAAAATCCTGAATTTGAAGCTGCTCCAGGGACACATCCAGGCAAGGAAAACTGCTATCAGAAACATAAAATATTCATACGACTACATTCTACGTGGAATCTTTATCATAAAACACAATCCGTCATTGGAAAACTAATATCTTCATCATTAACCAAACATCAGCTTCATTTACCAAAGCGAAGATGAGAGTAGCATTCTGGACCAACTGAGCATAGAAAATGCTATTTGAGAGCAGCACATTATATTATTGCGTTATATTATATTATATTATATTATTAGTGTTCAAATAAAAATAAAAAAACATTAGTTTGCTTTCATGGAACATACATTAGTATTAAGGAATATGCAGTTATTAACTTACAGTAAATACACTTTTTTTTTGATTGGGGTTTTAAGTCGCTTTCAAGATTCTTTCTTATATCACGACTTGTCAGTTTAGGGCAGGAGGAAACACGCAATATCCGTAGCGCTGAAAGTTGCAGTAAACCTGCGAGCATCGGCTGGTACTGTCAAGGATGATAACTGCATTGCCACATTACAGAAAGGCAACTTTCGCGAACATTGATGCCGGGCCCACGGGGCGGGATTTAAACCTGGAACCTTGGCTCCGAAGTCCAACTGTTCTACCACTGCGCTACAACCCGCCTATAATATTTGTATTTTTAATCTTCCAGGTATGCATTTTTTCTTCAGATTAATCATTGTCAATCGAAAGTGATAATGGAATAGCATAACTGCATATCATATTTGTCACTATTAAAAATATTTGTTTCTGTGCACAAAAACCGAGGGTCTTGCAATCAGACGAACACACTTTCATACAGAAAGCATGTTGAAGACTAGTCTAATGTACTTGCATTCATGGTTCATATAGTACTGTTAAGAAATATGCAGTTATCTTTGAGTGAATGACCTCAACGTGTTTTTGACCAGCAGCTCACCTGTGGGGTCAGGCACTCAGAATGTACCATCGATCAACAGCACTGCTGTCAGATCTGGAACACCTGCACCGTCGATCGACAGTTCTACTATCAGATCCGGTACTCCTTTGCCGTTGATCGGCAGCTGTGCTGTTAGATCCGGTTCAACTGAACTATTGGACGACAGCACTGCTGTCAGATCCGGTTCAACTGAACTATTGGACGACAGCACTGCTGTCAGATCCGGTTCAACTGAACTATTGGACGACATCACTGCTGTCAGATCCGGTTCAACTGAACTATTGGACGACAGCGACAGCACTGCTGTCAGATCCGGTTCAACTGAACTATTGGACAACAGCTCTGCTGGTCATCCACTGCCGTTCGGTAGTCCTACCACTGTATCCAGTGGTGTGCCGTCGATCGGTGGTTCACCCACGGGATTCGGTACATCGGTAGTATCTGGGAAGATAAAATCTTCCAAGGTACTGGTAACCATGGTTACCCAGGCAAGCCCTGTACCTTCTACTTCGGTTGCTTCGGTTCCGACAGGGTTCTCCTCATTAGTTTCAACCGTTAGAGGAGGGTCATTCCGGTTACCATGGTGACTACCGAACATCAGGAAAATGTTTTCCATAATGTTCGGGTAGCCTCTTCGTCCGGAGATGTTTTTTTCGGGATTCACAGAATCATGAATACACTTCGGCAAGGTCGGGGATGATCCCATCCTATCCAGGTTGAAACTTTCTTAAATGATTCCCAGGTGGATCACTTGTTTGCCCAATCCACCCAGCTCCACCAATGCGACTGGTAAATCTTTTCAGTAGAGGATCGTCTAACTGAAGAGAGCATTCGTTCAAATTAAAGACATTAATACAGAAAAGCTACAATATTTTCAATGCCTTGAAGATTGAATATTAAATTTAAGACTTTTATAGCTTTTTCAAGAATCCGCGGGAACCCTATGACAGTCTGACAAGTGAGACTGTTTCCAGTTATATACGATGTATTGGCTTATATATTGCTTGAAGTTGCACAGCCAGATTCGATAACGTCCAGCTAATCAATATTTTAATACAACGATTTATTTTTACTGAGAGTAGCAATTTTGTCATCAGCGTAACAGCATAGCAAAACTCATCAGAGCGTAGCAAATTACGCTCAAAGCGTAGCTGTCTGCATGTGTGAGGTAGCAGATTTCATGTTTTATGAAGTTGATGAATACGAATGAAACTGTTCTTTGATGAATGATGCAGATTTTACAATTTCAGTCAATCACTCTAAGTAGAATGATGCAGATTCGATGTAAAGTGCAGGAATACGAATGTTTTACGTTTCTGATATCATATTTCATTGGGCAACTCAACAGCATTGTTCCCCTAGGCCCCGAGGCGCTAGGCCCCTGATGTTACAAGACATAATTAGGTACTGCTAGTACCCCCGTATGGCTGTGCCAACACAATACCATACTCCCCTTTTGTAGACACTCCCCTATTTGAAATAACAACATCCGAGTCGTTTACAAACTTAATACACTTCCCTATTTGAATGAATAGGATTATATATTCCTCTATTTTAATGAATAATAGTAAGTTCTGCTTGAAATATCAGCATTAAATTGCTGTATTAGCAGCTATGTAAGTAATTTCCGAGGAACTTCGAGTTCTGAGTATAATAACCAAGGTTTAATCTGTGGGTGTTAGAACCGTGGTACTCATGGATACAGTAGATTATGTTGAGGGTGCTAGGAGATGTAGTCATTATCCATGATGGATATATTTCCATCAGTCGAAGACTGAAGGCAGGAATGAAATGGACGTGTAGTTGTAGAAAGTCAGCTGCATGCAAGGTGTGCGTTGTCGTATGTGATGACGGACGGAGCACGCTCACACACACACGCTCCCTTGCCAGTCCACGTCAAGGCCACACAATTGAAGGCATCTATGCGGAAACGTACACGTGAAGAATCTACCCCGATGCAAGTCATCTATGAACAGGAGAAAGTGCGATTACTTTCAACAGTCATCTTCCGCTGCATCGGCGACAAAGACTGAGACGGCAGCTGCGTTCCCCAAGCATGCCAACATGAAGACTGGTGCTGTTTCGTGAGCGGAGGAAGAGGTTCCTTACCATGCCGACTTCTAGAGGTTTAAATCAGCACCGGATTAATGGCCAGTACCCTATATTTGTCTGGAACTTCTTTAGATACTGTGGTCCGCGTACTAACAATCATGTTGAAGGTTATCACACACGATTGATAAAGAAAGTTGGAAAATCTCATCCAAACATATTCGAGGTGGTTACCTTATTCGTGCAGGAAGAGGCTTCTGCACTTGTTCAGATTTTCCAGCTGGAGTCTGGACAGCCTGCACCAAAACGCCGTAGGAACTATATAAACACGAACACCCGCATCGATGAGCTAGGTCTACGATATACAACTACTGAGAGGAGCCTGGACTCCTATCTTAATGCCATAGGACATCTCATGGACAGTACTTTTACGTGTTAGACATGTGCACAACTACTACTAGTATTTACATGTGATGAAATTTGCTGTAATTTATACTGTCTGTTTAGCATCATGAATAAATATTGTTCCTTCACTACTACTTGTCTTCCGTCTTCCTAAATCCGTCTGTGTTAGTAGCAGGGAGTAACACTAGAGCATGGCACAGCCACAATTGGGTATAGCGGTTCCTAATTACGTCTTGTAACAACAGGTGCCTAGCACCTCGGGGCCTAGTGGTGTGCAGCAGACTCAACATGGTGCAAGCACACCACAGAAAGACATGTAATCAAGCCAATAGATATATAATCCTATTAAAATGGCAAGCACAGTCTACAACACGCACCTTTGGTCATCTACTTCCATATCTCCAACAGGTGAGTCGCACGGTGTGTGTAGAAACGACGACCCAGGTTCTGGAAGAAAGACAAAACGTTGAGAGCAAATAGTGCTCCTACATCTACCAGAACACTATATTTGTTTGTTATGTATTCCTTCTACGCAATCATCTTAACAGGCAGCCATTTAATTCCCTGAAAAATGTCTTCACGAGAACATATTTAACTAAGAACACATATACAAATTCAAGATTCTTTCTCTTTTATCATGACTTGCCGGTTTAGGGCAGGAGGAAACCCGCAACATCCGTAGCGCTGAATGTTGCAGTAAACCTGCGAGCATCGGCTGGTACTGACAAGACCAAGGATGATAACTGCATTGCCACTCGCATCCTATCAATATCGCGTCAGAAAGGTAACTTTCGCGAACATTGATGCCGGGCCCCCCAGAGCGGGATTTGAACCTGGAACCTTTGGCTCCGAAGTCCAACTGTGCTACCACTGCGCTACCACTCGCCCAGCTTTTTACTAAAAAGAACATCAAACTATTGAATCCATACTGTACAGTGTATCCACAATAATCAGCACAGTCCAGAGGAAATATAGTGAATTGATCGGATTTCTGAATCACAAGGTAATTGTGAAGAGTTACCTCCCTTCATAACCAAAACTGAAATAATGTTTCCTCATTGTGAATGAGATTTAGACAATGAAACTCATGTATTCACTTAATTATTTACATGTACAATTACATGTACAATTAACGAAGCAATTCACCGATAGTTCAGCACTTTCAAATCATGTTGCCCCAAAAGAAACATCTTAAAAAATCTACTGCTATTGAATTTCTATTGAAGTATTTTGAGAAGAGTAGTCCTCTATTTAAATCGTAGGCCTATGTTTTATTCACCAAGTGTGTTATTTCTTTATTAAAAGACATGTAGTCTACTGGCTCACAGCTCTCCATTTAATGTTCTTACTCAAAGCATTTCCAAATGTTAAACCAGTACTGTAAAATACATATTTTGCGGAGGCAAATTTAGTGCAAATGCTATAATTGACATATTCACGGGAATTAAATTACGTGCATTTGCCACCAAAAACAATTGGGAAAAAAATATTCACTCACATAATGAACAAAAGTACTACTATAACTTGCTCACCGTCAATTACGAATGCAACTAGTTGTAAAGACCAATTAAAATAGGATAAAGCCAAGTAATTAGCGATGACTAGGGCAACACG
>JAUTBT010027342.1:0-19569 GCA_032361225.1 Lepetodrilus schrolli
TATTTCGCGCGGACTATAATTTCGCGCAAATTGTCTTTGCGCGTATAGCGCGTAATATAAGTCTGCGCGAAATATAATTCTTTTACAGTACACTGCAAAGAGAGTGCTATGGGGTCTTAGCGGATGAGAGCTTTGTGAAAGGATACCCTGGCTGATAAATTCATCCTGATTTTTTTTTGCATCTTCCATTGAAATTTGAAAATTTACTTTCAGCACAGGTTAATTTTCCAGCAGTTTTAAACATTGACACCATGTACCTTGCAACTGATCATTCATAGACGTCACTAAATGAGAGCAAATGTACATTGATGTCACTACACGGGAACACATGTACCACATTTTCTGCACTTCAATGAACAAAACAATTGTCTGAGATCATAACATTCAATACCAGATGGTAATTTTCTACATTTAAAAAAAACCCACGGAAATTGTGTGAAGTTTTACCTCCAGTTCATTCTCATCAAAGATGCTGAGGAGGTTGTCCGGGATGAGTTCATTGAGTCCCTTGAGGAATGCCTCCACTTCCTCCTTGACAGACAGGGTCAGTCTGAACTGTGCCAGGAGGTCAAGATATCGCAGCTTGTTCTTGTTGGTCACCGACACCTTACTGCCGTTCGGGATCAGGTCCACTGTCTGGAGAGAGGGGAATAGGGTAGGTAGAGTCAATACTCAGAAGTGTTGGTCATTGGTAGATTAGTGACTTTAGGAAACACCCATCAATCCATTCACCCTCCATCTCTCAATATGCCTGTCCATAATTTGTCCATCCACCCATTTATCCAGTATTCATCCACCCATCTGTTCATCCATCCATAAATCCACCCACCTTTCCATCCATCCATGCATATTTCATTTGACCCATATCCATCCATAACACCCACCCACACATCCATTCATGCTCCATCTCTCAATATGCATGTCCATCATTCATTCATCCATCCATCCATCCACCCACCCATTCATCCATCTGTTCATCCATTTATTCATCTGATTGTCCATACTACTACCCACCTTTCATCCATCTTTCACCTGACCCACATCCATCCATCACCTACCTTCACTAGTCTTCCATCCTTGGAGTATTCCTCTTCACAGAAGCAGATATCCATGTTCATATCGTCGATGTCATTCTCTTCTATGTATTTGATCTTTGATTTGAAGAACTCAGGGTCGTCGGTTTCAAAGTACTGAAATAAACAGAATAAACGATACTTCTTAAATTCTCAACATTATGAGGCAGCATACAATAACAAAACTATTATCATTATTACTATTAAAATGTTTTATTATATTTATTATACTACTACTACTACTACTACTACTACTACTACTACTACTACTACTACTACTACTACTACTACTACTACTACTACTACCTACCTACCTAACTAATACTACTACTACCTAACTAACTAACTAACTACCTAACTAACTAACTAACTAACTAACTACAACTACAACTACAACTACAACTACTACAACCTTACTACTACTACTACTACTACATACTACTACTACTACTAACTACTAACTACTACTAACTACTACTACTACTACTACTACTATACTACTAACTACTACTACTACTATACTACTATACTACTATACTACTACTACTACTACTACTACTGTCATACCTTGTAGTTGACCCTCAGTCCGATGAGCTGAGCGAGGAATGAGCGTGAGAAACGAGCCTTCACCAGCTGTCGATATGGACGACCCAGCGAGGACTCGTAAAGGCACTTGCCGACAACCTTCCCAGCAAACTCGTAGTATTTCAGTTTCATCTCTGATGTTCGCTTGGGGTTTGGATGCATCTGCAGACAAAAATGATACCAATGAACTGGAATACTTAATTTGCGTGTACTTGTATCAGGGTTACATACAGATTTGACCATCTCCCTGCTGTATTAGACACAGACACAGCTAATTTCGGCATCTCTTGTTGCCTCCAGCATGGAGATGGTTAATCAAATGTCCCCTAAAAATATTTATATTCTTAAATGTCAGTTAAGACTGGTGACTGTAAATTATGTTAATTTTCTTTCCCTCCTCTCAATCCAACTACCCTAATTTTCCAGAGCCAATAAGAATTGGCAATAGGAATGTTGACAATCTAGCACTTAGAACACAGCAGCTTGAATACTCCTCAGGGAGTTGAAAAAGAAAGTGATGCATTGACAGAGGTAATACTGTAGCAGAATGAGCAAGCTTTCATGCTTTTGTGTGCAGTTTTGGCACATGATAAATACATATACACATATTTATTATTATTATTTAAAATTTTACTTCTTTTTGTATTTGGAATTTGAACCACTTATAAGATTACTTCACGTATATCACGGTTTGTCAGTTCAGGGGAGGAGGAAACCCGCAACATCCATAGCACTGAATGTTGCAGTAAACTGCGAGCACTGGCTGGCATACTGATATCATTACTATCACACCGAGTATTGAACATCCAGATTTCCGAGCAGCTCACCAATCCCTGATTGTCTTCTGTGAATCTCTTGAACAGTCCGGAGCCGTCTGGGTGGAAGAGTTCCGTACACAGCAGCTCGAGCCACTCCCTCCTCAGACCTCCCCAGTCCAGGCCCTCCTCCCTCACGAAGTTGATCTCAAACCTCTTGCACCAGTCGCTGAGGTCAAAGTGCTTCGTGGCTTTGTAAGACTGGAAAATTAAACAATAAACGTCATTGATTCTGGCTCCCTAGAGTGAATTTGAATAGGACAGTTTTACTCTGAATCCTGATGATAGAGCTACAGTGGGTGGAGAGTCATTTTATGTATTATTTTCTTTGAAATACAACAAGACTACTCACGCTGTATAATAATTTTGATCGGTCTATTTTTATCGGCAGGCAGGCATGTGCACGTTTGATGTGTAGCTGGCGTACTTCGTGGTTGAAGAAAGTCTGTTTGTCTAAGAATGTCTCTGAGCCTCCTGAAAACATGGGTGGCCATCTTGGATTATGTTCATCAGTATTGAAAACGGACCTCGTCTAGATGTCCGAGATTTGATTAGTGTTGGAATGATGTGATAACTGTTTATTAATTTCCCATTTAAAGGCATACAATCACATTTTGTTGACATATTTCATGGTAAAACATATTTTACCCTAAAGCATCTGCATTTGATTTGTCTACACAAGTATACTGTGCAAAAAGCTAAATTTTCCACATGTCCCACTGGTTTTCAATATTGTCATAATTTTTATCCCGAGATAAAGAAATAACAAAATTTAAATAAAAAATTACATCTCTTACAGTATCTGGAAATGTGTAATAGATGCTAATTAATGTTGTACCTATATTTTTAAGCAGGTAGTTTGTAAATGTGGCCGCGATGATATTTCTGTCTTTCGCTGCTAGCACAATAGGGGGTTGTGATCCGTCATCTATCGTGAACACTGGCGCTTTGTACTGATTGTTGTAGCCATTGAAGTAGAACTGAAATAGAACAAAGAAAATGTAGATGTCAATGCTGCTTCCACCAACCAATATAACAATACTGATGTACTTCTGTCTGCTGCTCTGAAAAGTACATCTAAAAGTATATAACCTCCAATACATCAGTGTAGGAGAATCTCTTATAATTAAAAAATAAAAATAAATAAAACTATGTAGTAAGCAAGGTTATATATTTGGTGGGTTTTGATCCATATACTTGTTAGGTTTTGCTAACCTATACATAGACTCCCATATACTTTCCCATAATTTGGAATTAATGGGATAATCATGGTATTTCGACAAAGGTTTTGGAAGGAAAGCCTGCACAGTGTTGTTATTGAAATATAAATGTTAACTGCAGAGTACTAAGTGGACCCAGCAAAGTTCTAAGTGGATCCAGTCAGCACAGCTACTCACCTTTGTCGACGGACATACTCTAAACGTGTAGAGCTTCTTGCCGATTATTTTCAAGTAAAATTCTTTTAGGGTTAATTGCTGAAAATAAAAGACAGGTAATTGAATTGGTGTACAATGATATATTTCATTGATCCACTATCGGCAATAGAAATGGTCACCAGCCTAGGGTATTGTTTCTCAAAGCTGTCATATCCACTATGAGACCACAGCTCTCTCGTAAATTCCCGATCACCATGTATTAGAGATTGCTACAAGATTGCTAATGATATCATGCAGCCAAGCTAAGGTACCCCAATGAATACTGGAAACATAAGGTTTATTTTTTAGGCATCCACTATGATATCATAAGGCTAGCGATACAAAATGTTAACATTTATCGTCGATTACTAGTATAGTGTAATTATCAAAGACTAGTTTGTCTCAGATGTCTCGACTATTTCACAAGATCTTTTGCTGCTCATGACAACCCTTCATGACAACCCTTCATTACAACGAATAAAAACAATACTATATAAGTTATCATTAGATAATAACTGACCTTAGGGGATATATACACGTATACTTTAGTTAATAACTGACCTTAGGGGATATATACACGTATACTTTAGATAATAACTGACCTTAGGAGATATATACACGTATACTTTAGATAATAACTGACCTTATGGGATATATACACATATACTTTAGATAATAACTGACCTTAGGGGATATATACACGTATACTTTAGATAATAACTGACCTTAGGGGATATATACACATATACTTTAGATAATAACTGACCTTAGGGGATATATACACGTATACTTTCTTGGGTTTGTCCAGCTTCGCGTGGTTACAGGCTATTAACCGAGCTTCGTACCACATGTTGTGACTTTTCTTTGCTAAGTTTTTATGTACATGTGCTGTCTCTCCATCTGGAAAGAACAAAAGTTGATCAATAATACATATTTTAAATGATTTAGATGGTAAATAGTTATTGAATTGGATATCCTATATTGAAAAATATTCATATTTTTATGGAATATTTTTAAAATAAAAAATATTGTTATAATTATGAGATTGCCTCTTTAAAAACATAAATATTATAACTGTTATATATTAGTGATGAATAGATGAATACAATCTAATACAAATTAGATGTACACTATTTTGATACACACATTATCACATACCATCATACGTAGTATGTGTATATTGTAATCAGGTCATGAGATCAGTAATGTATTTTAGGCACGTACTCATGCTCAATTCAAAGTTCTGTTAACAAATCCCCAGATAAAATTGAGCTTGAGTATGGAATTGTACTAAAAAATGTTCCGTAATCTCAGGGACTGGTTTTAATTTCACTGAATTAAAATACTCACAACTTAGTACTAAAATATTGAAGTCTCCGTTTTTCAACTTCTTGTCGCCATATGATACAGTGGCTTGATAACATCCTGCCTTCTCCATGGTGATATGCATAGTTAGACGCTTCTCGTTCGGGTCATAAATGATCTGTGTTGCTGGCACATACTTCTCATGATTTCCAGCCTGAACAATATTAAAATAAAGTTACTATGAGTCTAATTTAATCCACAGAGACAAGGTTAAATAATCATGTCATTTTCAGGTGAAAAACTAAAATGTAGACAATGTCCAATAATATCTGATTTATACAACTTATGTAATTGGAAACCACTACCAATAAGTGAAGAAAATTAAAATAATATTTTATTAACAGAGCAAGAATGGCTTGTGACATCATCTATCTGATGTCACATCTAAGTGTGGAAATAATACTTGAAGCACTCATAAAATCTAATAGACAAGGCTTAGAATGTTCTTATTGATATTATACAGATCTGGGGCAACCTTTCATGAAGCTCTCCTATCAATTACAAGACATAGCGATGAGCGAGACAGGCAAGCAGACAGACATAAATACGAGAACACTATGACCTCTTAGTGGATATTAGAGCTTCATGAAAGGGTGCCCAGTCTAAAAAAACCACAACTAAGACGTCAGATTGTACAAAGACTTCCAATGGTAAAGAATATGCAAAGTGAGATGTCTGTCAACTACAATGAATACATCTCTATTCACACTCACGTTCTATATGCAGATAACCATAGTGAGTAGATTTCCTTCTACACATGTATAATTTCTGTAGCTAACAAGTGATCCCAAACCGAAAGCTTCCATACCCCCATCCTCGAATTCGAAACACAGGGTATCGTTTCTCTAAGCTCTCATATCTACTACGAGAGCAGAGCACTCTTGTAAGAGCCCGATGTATAAGAGATCCCTACAAGACTGCCTATTGTCTCGTGGTAGACACCCTGACCATTATGTAGCCGGGAGGATGCTCCTACTGGTCTCGGCCAGCGGGGTTACCCCTTTGGCTCAGTCGGTAGAGCATTGGACTCACAATCCAGCAACTCGGGTTCGAATCCCAGGATTGGCATGATCCTCTGTTACAATTATGCCTACTTAACATCCATAGGCATAATGGTCTGCGTTTCGAGGATGTCATCCTCCAGAATATTACAATTTCTGTACAATATCTTCAGATTACCCCCACCCCAAATCTCCAAGAACACCACCATCCCATCACCACATTCTCCCTCTCCCCAAGAAGTCTAGGCCGATAAGCTCTGACCTTCATATCTGGACCACTGACGGTAGAGTAACTCCATCTACAAGAAGTGTAGCAGTACCTCTCGGACTCTGATCTTGAAGTAGTTGTTCTGGTCGGTCTTGTAAGCCGCCAGGTTCCCGAAGGAGTCTTTGGTTTCTATTGTGAGCGGGTGGGAGGATCCTGCAGTGCTGACCACAGTAGAGCTGTAGTTCATGAAGCCAGTCTGCCCAGCGTCGATAGGCCCTGTGAACACACAGGCAACTCTCACTGTCCAGTCAATGATTTCGGACAATTATGTAAAATAGTTGATCATTTCAAGAAAGTTTAAAGTAAATTTTATGAATTCTCTTTAATCTTTTTAGAAATTATGTGAAATTTGGAGTGTACAATAACTTAAGATTAAAAAATAACAGTAATAATAATAATAATAATAATAAGAACAATAAGTCCATTTTCAATGCAAAAAGAAGCCTACACTGGCATGTTAAACGGACATCTTTTTAATTATTTTTTTTATGAAATGGGGTTTAGCGCTGCTTTCAAGATTCTTTCACTCATATCACAGCTTGTCAGTTTAGGGCAGGAGGAAACCCACTCAAAGCTATTTTCAAAGCTAATACAAGGCAATACAGTGATAATGTGTGAAGTTAATACAAGTCATTCCTCACCAGCTTCAAAGACCTTGATAAAGGGACTGCCCTTGATATGCTTAGCACCAATCATCACTGAGATCTTGTACTCCCCAGATTTGTGGACTGTGAAGGAGACTTTGGCTAGATTGGCGTCGGTGGGTTCCACGCTGCCGTACTCCATCGCTGTGGCGACCTTGACCCCAGCGTGCATGATCTCCACCAGGATTCCGTCAGTGTTGGACACTGGGTAAGGTTTGCCGTTCTTCTGGAAGAACTGGAATTACAGCAAGCGGTGCTATTAACAGAAGTGCAGTTTCCTAGGACTGGTTATCAATACAGATATGAAATATCGATTATCGATCAATTACTGATAAATATTGGACAAATCAGTTCTGAAGGAATATTTGCATTTTGATGATAATTTATTTCTATCTTTGGGAAGTCTGTTACAAGTAAACAAAAACTTTATTTTGTAATCCATAATCTGTTAATAGGTACAAATATCATTACTAAATATTTCCATCGATAATAATTTCAATAATCAATTATTGATATATTTAGCCAGCTCTATGGTTTTCAAGATTATTTTGCTCACAATATATTTTGTTTTAGAGTAGCTTTCAAAACCATTTTTCTTATTTCACAGCTTGTCGGCTTACAGCAGAAGGAAACCTATTATACCTGTAGCACTGAATGTTGCAGTAAACCTGCGAGCTAGAGGAGTAAAAAAAAATGTAGAAGAAAATATTTTACATTCTTGGTCATTTATCCGAAATCAATGTAGACGCAATCAAAAAACTATGAGGACACACACTATGATAAGGAAGATGTATTCATATTCATATCATAACAGCAATTAAAATTGGCTTGAATTGGAGTTTAGAGCCGCTTTCAAGATTATTTTGCTCACAATATATTCTGTATTAATTGATAAAAAAAATAAATCTTACCATTCCCATATTTATTTGAATGAGTTATAAATAATGATTATGTGTCGTGTTACAAGCATTTTAGGATATTTTTTAACATACCTATATAGAGTGTGCTATAAAATGTTGTATATTATTATTATTATTATTATTATTGATAGCCAAGTTGGCGGCATGTGACAGGATGCCGTAACTGCAATGTGTGCTAGAATCGGGATGTGAATAGAGCAGGGCAGAATAATACCCCCAAAATGTGTTTGTCCTCAAGACAAGGAAGGAAGGAAGGAAGCAATGTGAATTTAAAGTAGTTTCACAACAATCTCTCTCACACCAGTGACAATATCACTTTGTTTTTTTTGAGAAATTGAATGTTCTCACTGTTAAGTATTCATTATAAATGTATTTTCCCAACAAATGGTGAACGATAAGTCATGACATAAATTTTGATTGGTTCATTTCCTGACAAATCACCTTGTGCTTCCAACATCCTTTCATTCTTACATTTTTACTACAAATTCACTGCAAAACCGTTTTATTCTGGAATTTATCTATTATTTATTTTATGGAAATACACATAAAACATTCTCCTTTTTTTGGTGTTTTTTGTTTGTTTTTGATTGGGGTTTTACGTCACTTTCAAGATTAGATCACGACTTGTCAGTTTAGGGCAGGAGGAAACCCGCAACATCCGTAGCGCTGAATGTTGCAGTAAACCTGCGAGCATCGGCTGGTACTGACAAGACCAAGGATGATAACTGCATTGCCACGCTACAGACATCGCATCCTATCAATATCGCGTCAGATTTGAAGCTGGAACCTTTGACTCCAATGTCCAAGTGTTCTACCACTGCGCTACCACCCGCCCCACATTCTCCTGTAAGCCATCAACCAAAGGTCAGCACATGGACGTCGGAAGTGCACCCGCACCACCCAACAGAGGACATTACATTCTATTCGTAGCCTCATTTACATTCTCATCGTAGCCTCGTTTATTTATAGGAAACAAAAACAGATCAAGCCCCTCCCCTGTTGATCCTGATCGTCCTCGGGATCCTGAGCAGAACCGCAAACAAGGCAAATCAAGTTAACTGCGATTCAATTAAATCCTTCTACTACGAGCACCTCTCAGAGGACAGAAAATAGATTTCCCTGCCCTAATTTGATAATCTATTTTAGAAACCTGTGGCCTCAAAACCAATCTATGGTCTCGGTGCTAGTGGAATGACATTCATCTAGATCTGTAGGTGTTTTCGGGGGACAGCGAGGAAATCTACATAGTCGGGTAAACGGAATGTCAATCACATAAATTTCAATCAACAAACACATTCAGTGTAAATTAAACCACAGTGTAAATGTTACGTGGCATAGGAATTGCTGATAAAACATTTCCAAAAATGTTTGCGAACCAAATGAGTGAAAAGTGCGAAAATATTTAATCTCTTTTGTGGCTATTCCTTATGGATTAAAAAAAAGAATTCATAATGAGATGGTAATGTCACTCATTTGAATATGATACTCAGAGGATGCAATGAGATCAAGACCTGTTTTGCGTGACAAATATGGTACAGACACTGTTGTCATCACTTCTCCTGTTGTGGCTCGTGGTACTATAGAGCCTACGGGAAGACATCAGAATTTTGCAGCACCTGCTCACATCATGTCCTGTCCCAGGTCCTGCGCTGTCCTGCCCACTGAACTGCTTGCTTTGCTTGGATGATCAAGTCAATTGTACCACATTCCCATGCCATTGTCCAATACATAGTAACTGGGATGTTGAAATGATGTTCAGGCAACCATTGAATTAGATGTTCAAGAACCAGGTTACGAAACTTAAGATTTTATTATCAACTAAAAGTTTTGTTCACAAATCGCCATACAGAATTTGAGTTTGAGCATGAAATCGTACTGAAATCCTTCCATAACCTCGGAGCCAGGAAGACTTTGCAAAAATACTGTTTAAGAAAGAAAAAACTTTCTTTTTTTCTTGTTTGAATTAGAGTTTACGGTATATCATTACAGATGTTTTCAGGATTAGTTTACTCATACCACAGCTTGTAATTTTTGTGGTAGCTGGAAACCAGCAACACAGTTTAGAGTCGCTGTCAAGATTCATTCACTTATATCACAGCTTGTCAGTTTAGGGCAGGAGGAAACCCGCATCATCCATAGCGCTGAGTGTTGCAGTAAACCTGCCGGTACTGGCTTGGCTGGTACCGACAAAAGTATACTGCCACAATAAAGAAAATGGATACTATCACGATCAGATCACGATCATATGAGAACTTATGCAGCAACCTTTCCCCAGTGTGGGTCCAAACTAAGGACCTTTTGCTTCAAAGTTCAATGATTTAGCACTGCACTACCACCTGTCCTTTGGGACATTGAACGTTTCTGTCCACTCATAGTTCTGCTGTGGCTTTAATCTCCTGTTCCTGTCAGAGGAAGACTGTGATAGACAGGTAAATTGACACCGAAAACAACGTCCAGTTGGTCCCTTCTAACAGTGGTACAGCTAGAGAATGACCCACGAGTGATCATGGAAAATATATCCCGAGTGTTTGAATATTTATTTCATAAAGGATATATTTTCCGTAATCACTCATATCTCATGGGATATTCAAATTATTCAACATAATTTTAATTGAATTACACATGAACTACCGAAAAACGGATTGATCTAGAGAGGCAATTCCAGTCCCCTGTTGAATATTTGTATGCCTATGACATCAAAGTCACTGTCTACATCCAGCATCACAATCGTCAAATAACACAAAATAATCAGTTGATTATCGAAATGTCATTTATTGTTTAATGTGGCAATGACAACGTAACTACAGTTGATATACATTCATATGTAAATATTGCTGATACTGCAGCCACTTGCCAACAGTAATGCGGCACATACTAATCAGATATAATTCCTTATCAAGGTCCATGCAAATTGAATTCATCAAGACAAACAGACATACCATTTAAATTTTTCTATTTTTATATGGTGTTTAGAGTCGCTTTCAAGATTCTTTCACTTATATCATGACTTGTCAGTTTAGGGGAGGAAGAAACCCGCAACATCCGTAGCGCTGAATGTTGCAGTAAATCTGCGAGCGCCAGCTGGTACTGACAAGACCAAGGATGATAACTGCATTGCCACTCTACAGACATCACAACCTGGAACCTTGGCTCCGAAGTCCAACTGTTCTACCACTGCGCTACCACCCGCCCCATGCCATTTGTCACAGCGTCAGTATCCTTTGTCATACAATCTCGTTACAATTTCATTACAATCTCAGGACACGGCAGAAATGTCCATCTCTCACATACATTATTAAGTTGATTACATCACTTGTCAGACATTTAAACTGATGACCTTTTCATACAAGACACAATCCCTTATTCTACATCTTAATTTGCATCGCAAGTTCTACAATTTCAATGCAGCTGTTGACATTTCCGTGAGTAGAATTACATAAATTCAACATAGCGCAATAGGCTGGATATAGATCTGGGGAATGAGCTCGTAAACTTGGGGAGAAACCATAAATAAAGCTTTCTTGCGCGGTTTATGAATTAATCAATTGTCACCCAATATTGACGATGCCAGACAAATAAATGGAAAAAAAATTCACATATGTAATTTGGTTTGCTCATGCACAGTTTCACTAAGACCAGGAATATCTTTGATTTTTAAAAAAATAAATAAAAATAACTCAAAAGTCTAAGCAAGGAGATTTAATATGTCAGATTTCATCAATTGGGAATTTGGAAATAACGATATCCTTCCTTTATTAGACATATAATAGATTTGGAAATGACGATATTATTCCTTAATTAGACATAGTGTAAGAAATTTGGAAATAAATACATTCTTCTTTTAATAGACATATAACGGATTTAGAAATATATTCTTTCTTTATTAGACATATATAACGGATCTAGAAATTATATTCTTTCTTTATTAGACAGAAGATTCTGGTGATTTTCAGCATTTATGTGATCTCCATTGCCATGATCATGGCGAGACAAACAGGAATAAACACTGTATCAAGACAATATCATCACAGTACTAACTAAGGAGGCTTAAACCTCAGATCTTATGGATTTACATGTAGACACTCTAAATATTTCCCTTCCATTAATTACTTCAAAGATGCTTCCGTTCCCTTCTTAAAAGATGCAATCGTATCAAATCCCTGAAGATCAGAACTTCCAACAACATCCACACAGAGGAAAACAAGTTACAATTTCACGAACTGCATCTTGCTCTTGTTTTTGTGCAGGGAATTACAGCATCGTGTCTAACACACCACCTATCGAACCATCCTCTTTATAGCTCTAGCCACGATTAGGAACACACAGAAGTACAGTATGTCCTGCTCTAAAATACGTGGCAGTCTTCTGGAAAGGAAATGGTCCTAACAAGGTCAGCCATTAAATTTAATATATAGGTAGTTTGGTGGAAATTCTTGAGAAATTGCTGCTTTCTATGAATAATTCAGCCAGAAAGATTGCACTGAGAATTGTAAAGACCCCAGAGTCGTAATTTATGATTCGAAGATTTCCGCCAGATCCCAGTGACGTAGTTGAGTGGATTGACCGGAATCAATATAACTAGGTCACATGACACTCGTCTGGAATTGGATCCAGTCTGTCATCGAACTTTTGTATTTTAAATGGATCGATCCACTTTGTATTCAAGTGCATTTTTATCAGCATGTTACATTTTAATGTAATAACTATACATTTTAATGTGAAATACAAAGTAGAGCTGATTCCATTACGTAAACTTAGCTGTAGCAGCTTTAATAACAGATGACTGGATTGTGTTAAGCCAGGAACAAATGAATTATTCTGGGGGCAGTTAAACAAACTTACAAACAAAGGTCATTATATTTAGTAACACTGCAAACAAGACAATGAGATAATTTATTAAAACATTACTTTATTTAGTATAAAAAATTACATATATATTTCCTCTCTTTTCAATGATTCATTCTTGAAATAAACTATTACCATTCCATTTTACAGTCACTAGTCAATCTAATAGAAAGGTTCACTACACACACCCTGTGTCACCCTCTAGTCAAGCCAATAGAGAGTTCACTGTACATACCCTGTGTCACCCTCTAGTCAAGCCAATAGAAAGTTCACTATACATACCCTGTGTAACCCTCTAGTCAAGCCAATAGAAAGTTCACTATACATACCCTGTGTCATCCTCTAGTCAAGCCAATAGAGAGTTCATTGTACATACCCTGTGTAACCCTCTAGTCAAGCCAATAGAAAGTTCACTATACATACCCTGTGTCATACTCTAGTCAAGCCAATAGAGAGTTCACTGTACATACCCTGTGTCACTCTCTAATCAAGCCGATAGAAAGTTCACTGTACATACCCTGTGTCATCCCCTATACAAGCCAATAGAAAATTCACCGTACATACCCTGTGTCATTCCCTAGTCAAGCCAATAGAAAAGTTCACTATACATACCCTGTGTAACACTCTAGTCAAGCCAATAGAGAGTTCACTGTACATACCCTGTGTAATCCTCTAGTCAAGCCAATAGAAAGTTCACTGTACATATCCTGTGTCATCCCCTATACAAGCCAATAGAAAGTTCACCGTACATACCCTGTGCCATCCTCTAGTCAAGCCAATAGAAAGTTCACTATACATACCCTGTGCCATCCTCTAGTCAAGCCAATAGAAAGTTCACTATACATACCCTGTGTCACCCTCTAGTCAAGCCAATAGAAAGTTCACTATACATACCCTGAGTCACCCTCTAGTCAAGCCAATAGAAAGTTCACTATACATACCCTGTGCCATCCTCTAGTCAAGCCAATAGAAAGTTCACAATACATACCCTGTGTCACTCTCTAATCAAGCCAATAGAAAGTTCACTGTACATATCCTGTGTCATCCCCTAGTCAAGCCAATAGAAAGTTCACTATACATACCCTGTGTCATCCTCTAGTCAAGCAGATAGAAAGTTCACTATACATACCCTGTGTCACCCTCTAATCAAGCCGATAGAAAGTTCACCATACATATCCTGTGTCATCCCCTAGTCAAGCCAATACAAAGTTCACTGTACATACCCGAATGCTGAAAGCTACAGTCTTCCCAACGACTTGCGGCTCCTTCCATTCCCAGTTGACCGTGCAGTACTGGTGAGCAGGGTAGCGCCCGGTGAAGAAGTCAAAGATGGTGACCTTGGACGATGGGAGCGATGGAAGCGAGCATTGCTGAAGTCGGTTCGTAACAAGCAGCATGATGGTTCCAGAGAGAGCTGACGTTAGGATGACCATACTCACTGAAAGAGGACAAGAAACATGATGTTAATACTAATATTCTCACTCAAATATACAAGAACATGATGGTTCCAGAGAAGGTGAGGTCTATTCAATGGACCCGGATCCAATTCCCGGCAATCTGATTGGCTCACATGACCGAAAATATGAATAAAATATTTGTCTTAACCGCTAAACCTAACCATAACCATGTGAGCCAATCAGATTGCTGGGAATTGGGTCTGGGGCCGGGGAAAAGACCTCCACCTTCCACAGACCGCCAGATGTTAGGATGACCATACTTACTGAAAAAGGACAAGAAACATGACTAATACCAAGCATGACAACAGACAATTGTGATTTTAATGGAAAATACCCATGAGGTCTGGAGACTGCAGCCCCCAAGCCATGTCCAGTGCAAATAAATCAACCCCTGGGCAAATAAATCAGCAGATTTTTGTGGATCCGTGGAAAATTGCCATGCCGGTAATGCTAATATTCTTATTGAAATGGAAATGGATATAACAGTTCCAGAGAGAGCCAACGTTAGGTTGAACATACTCACTGAAAAAGGACCATGAATGTGACCATAACACTAATATTCTGGCTGAAATGAACATGGACATAGACCTTATTAACTCTCTCCATGCTGGAGGCAACTGAACTGGATATGTCATGAAAAGCAGTGTATGTGTGTATGTGTGAATCCAGCATGTTGTCTTGATATTGGAGATTTGTTCTCACTGTCACAGCTGTATTGGGATGCTGTTGAAATCGAGAACATAACTAAAGTATGTTAATTGAGAATTTAATACAAAAATGATGGTCAGTGAAAATGGAAGGTGATGTTATCAACATTGATATCTCTCTTCCTGATCTCCGAGTCAAGTTCTCAGTTACGGCAATATTGTGATGCTGCTGAAATCGAGAAGATATCTGAAGTATTTTATTTGAGAAGTGAACAATGACTAGGGCAGTTGATCGGCTAGAATATACATGATAGGGGCAATAATACACTGTGATATATATGGGATATGTCAAGATTGGTTCTCAAATGACAATATCATGAAACACAACTGAAAACGGACAGCATGTTACAATCCTATCATCACCATCAGGATATGTACACGGGAATCTGCATGAAATAAATGTGAAATGCCAACATGTGAACACCAAATAGCTAACAGCTGTGTCAACAGCAGAGTAGCTGAATCAGTAACAACATAATAGAAATAGTATTGATATTTATACTGCAACCAGATCAGTAACAGTAATAGTGGAGACATCGTAATAGTTCTATCTACGGTATACCCATGTGAACATGGCTGCTATCTACAGTATACCCATGTGAACATGGCTGCTATCTACGGTATACCCATGTGAACATGGCTGCGATCTATGGTATACCCATGTGAACATGGCTGCTATCTACGGTATACCCATGGGAACATAACTGAATCTATACCCATGTGAAACGTTTTTGTACTATGACGCAGGAACTGTTTTAATACTGATCTGGATCATTTAAGAACTGTTCGTGAATGTGTCCTTCATCTGACTTCGAGATTACAAAACTGTTTTGAGAACAAACTCATGCTCAATTCAAGGTTTTCTTCACAAATCCCCATATAAAATTTGAGCTTGAGCATGAAATCCTACACAAAAAAATGTTTTGTACCGTAATCCAGGGGACCCGTTCTTGAAAATGTCCAGAACATTAAATGAGACAAATTTCCAGAAAGTATTGTTGCAGGACTCGACCAGCAAAGTTTACCTTCAGAAGCATTACTACAGTTTCATTCCACATTGGTATCCATCATTGAAAAGAAATACATTGGGCTCCAGGAAACGACACTCGCTCATAGTCCAATGTGCTCCTACCTGTGGCTCATTGCAACATTCATCAATACAAAGCCACCAACAGGTGCTTGTCTATCCATGATATTCCCCATACAGTAAGTACTGAGTGAGGGTATGTCATTTGGCAACACCTCAAGTCATACAGGTTATTCTGGGAATGAAAAAAACCTTTAAAGAGTCAAAATAAAAATACAATTTAATATCATAGTAAAATCTGATTCCAGTCTAATGTAAAATCAATGGAAGTCAATGTCGGATTTGAACAGCTTTGGACATACAATGACAACCCAACTCAGTTGATATAGACACTACTAATGTCGTCTAGATGTCCTTTAGATGATGGTAGTAGCAGGTACTTTCATAAATTTCATCTAAAAAAGGAATACAGTTCTTAAGACTCATCAGGGTTATTTAAAAAATTGGAAACGAAACAAATGAAAACATGATACTGCAAATGTCCATTTAAACGTACATTTCCAGATGATTTTGAAAAGTTTGCAATGCATATATCACAATTCTGATAGAAGATATTAGTAGAAGGTAACATCAACATGATAAGACTGCATTCATATCACAGAATTCAATACTGACTTGTAATTACTAGTAAACATATTCCATTAGGAAGGTAAAAAATATCACTAACATTGAACAGCAAAATAATTACAAAATAGTTACATAGATGAAATAAATATAAATATGACCAATATCAAATAATTGTAATGTGTTCAAAACACAAATAATTTTGTTTTAAAAATTGTCCACAGTGTCAGTGGATCATTTACAATCATTTATCCTGGTACATTGAAAATAAATCTGGTCACAAATCACAATCCTAGCAATTGATGAGGATTGTGTAAACAACCAAGAGAACCAGACCAGTGAAATTGACAACCGATTTTGTTTTAAAAAATTGTCACGCAGAAATTGTGATGAATGCTTCCCTGTAGCTGTCCAGCCGCACATATCAGCTCTGGAAACAACCACGATAATCACCTTCTAATACCTGGCTTTGTACATAACATGCCAGCAAAGTCTTCCGCTATAATTGCTCTCTGTCATGCTGCAGGTTGAATGCACAGCCGTCTAAGCCCAGGCCCTAAGATTAGAAATCTTTCTGAGTACAATTTCGTGCTCAAGCAAGAATTTTATATGGGGATTTGTGACATTGGGGACATTGAGGAGCATGAAACCGTACTAAAAAATTGTTTCGTAATCTCAGGGCCAGGCTGCTTTCTGGCGGTACATCAACACGACTAGCTCGATAACGAGCAGATCTCAGCTGACCATGTAGTTTTTAATTATCAGACATTCAGTCAATTCACATAAACAGGCACACAATTCAATAGGATTTCCATCGTTATGTGTTCAATATGTCAATTTTTTAACTCTGAAAATGTAGAATCCATAAAATTAATAACATCTACATTATGCATGGAATTATGTGCTATATAGTGTCCTATTATTATTATATTATTATTCATCATTATTATTATTATTATTATTATTATTATTCATCTTTATTCTCTCAAGCCACACATGGTGGTACAAGAGTACAATACTCTAAATAATAACATTACTCTTCTTATTCATTCTGTTAAAGCATGATTAATTAGCAGCATATCAGTGCTCTATAAATGCATTATTATTATTATTATACATTATTATTATTATTATTATTATTATTATTATTATTGAAGAGTTAGAAATTCTTGACCACAAATCAAACCATAAACTGTGTATCCCGTTTTTTGGTATATATGTGGTGGTAATTGTACATGAACGCATTGCACGCATCCTGATTGGAATTCACGTACCACGTCACAATGACACATGCATCACATGCACATTACTCCAGAAATGCAAAGAAATCTGTATACTCCGAAAATCCATTTTCATAAAGTATTCCATACCCCCGTGACTAAAATCAATGTTGTACTGTGCACTGCGAACATCAGGTGTATATCCTGAGATGAAAATAATGTATGGCAGTTGACTGGTGATTTCTACTTTGTCTGTCTATGTAAGTGTTTATAGACCAACCTTCTTCTCTCTTGTGTTCAAAATGCACAACTTGACCCGAAATCAACCTTTGCTTCAATGACCTCACAAGCTGTTAAAGCCTTTTAAGATTAACAGCCTTAGGTTTAGGTAAAAGCTGATATACAGTTAGCTTGTATACTGGCACTACTAGAAGTCTACATTCACAATATAGCTAACTCCTAGAGAACAACGCTTGAAATTTATAACATCCCTGACGAGATGTTCTGACTTAGGTTACTGGTAGTATAATTCACAATATACAGTGTTATAAATTTGAAAACACATTATAGATTGATGTATAATGTATACCTTAAAATTATACTCAACAAAATTAATTAAGGGTCAGTTGCTATTTTGTACATATATTTAGCTTTCTTTTACAGGTATTTTGATAACGGATACTTTCCAAACATCTACAGGCTCCAGGTACTCTTCAAGAACTTGGATTGGAAGAAGAATGGCACCAGAATCCTAAAACTGAGTTTCTAAATTAGGTGGAAAGCTTCCTCACAAAATATTTACTGGCCCGTAATGAATTTTGTTGAGAATAATATAATAGAGTAAGCAAGTAAGCTATCTTTCGTTCTTTTTTTAATCGGGGTTTAGAGTCGCTGTCAAGATTCTTTCACTGAATGTTGCAGTAAACCTGCGAGCATTGGCTGGTACTGACAAAACCAAGGATGATAACTGCATTGCCACCATACAGACAGCACATCCTATCAATATCATGTCAGAAAGGCAAGTTTCGCGAACATTGATGCTGGGCTCCAGGGCAGGATTCCAACCTGGAACCTTTGGCATCCGAAGTCCGACGTTCTACCACTGCACTACCACCCACCCAGTAAGCTATCTATGGTTTTATGTGAGTTGTATATAACATACTTGAAACTTGCTACAAAACTATATCGTATTTTCAATTAGAAGTGTTATATATTTTATAACACAGAGAGTAAAATGGGTGAATGGAATACTGTAGTACTAGCCTTCCTTAATAATGACTAATCTCGGACAAATACGAACTCATATCCTATTTTCAAATATTGTATATATGTTACAGTCAATCTCTAAAATCAGGCAATGTGTAAAATGTTGAAACTTTCAGTGACTTTCTTTCCACTCAGTCAATTTTTAAAATGCCTGAAATGATAAAATGACTCACCTTGCTTGACAGATTGACTGGCGTAAGTTTGTTGAAAAAAAATGAAGACAATGTGTACATTTGTATAGGTATTCACACAATTCTGTCTTAATACATATAAACATATATGCAATCCTGTGTGAATATCTACAAAAACGTACGCATTATCTTCAATTGTTTTCATC
>JAUTBT010027353.1:0-19564 GCA_032361225.1 Lepetodrilus schrolli
GCCACCTCGATTACTCAAAGTTCATCCCACCGACCCTAACAAATAAACGATAACCTCAATACATCATTCCTGTGTCCATTATTTGATATATCATTCAATATATTACTGTGAAGTTTTTAGTTTGACTCAGTATAGTTTTGACTCCACACAAGTATTTACTATTAATACCATGTCATGTCATGCATTTCATATTGATTTGATCCCCAGGGAGTTGAGAAGGAAATTGAATGAACACATCCATTGACCGGGGTAATAATTGAGTGTACACATCCATTGACCGGGGTAATAATGTAGCGCTATGAGCCTGCTTTCGAGCGGGATTTAGCGCAATATAAATGTTCACATTATTATTATTATAAATATATTTAACGTCTAATGCCACTTTGTACACAGCCTAATTAATGTGAACGACAGTCCTGAGATCGCCATCAGGATGTTCCTGTATCTCATTATAGACCATATTTGCACTAATTGCAGTGATACAAGCGTTCTTTGACTATGTAATATGCCTTAGAAGAGGCCAATTAGATATGCACTGAACTACTATACCTACCTCCACGGAAAGATCTAACATTGATCATCTCTAGCAGACTGGACCCGTAGATTTGTGAGGCATCAATGTAAGCTGTGATAATGTTCAGCTGCTCTCGTTGTTCTGAATAGTGGAACATTGACATGGATGTTAATTGGCATAAGGAATTATTTATTTACTTATTTATTTTTAATTTAAGGAATATACGAGCACATAGCGTACATTTTCACTCAAAAGCAAATGGCGAAGAATAGAATTCGTGATATCAATTAAAGATAATTTAATGAAAACGCATTAATCATTACATTCTCGAGCTGTTATTACTTCTTGGGATTCTAGGCTTACGGAATGATACATGCACATTCACATGCAAAATTGTGAATATTTTATTAATTATTTTAGATTAATGAATGATGTGACATACGATAGTTGTCCGCTGGCAAAGAACGTCTGAACTCCATGCATCGGGTCTTAAAGTGGCGATCATTTGGACCAATGAGGATAGGATGACACTCTCCACTGCAAGTAAATCAAATCTGATATTAACCTAACACAGTCATGCATTATCATATAGATATTTACAAGTGGTCACATGGTTATGTCAAAGTTGTAATTACGAATAAGCATAGTACACACTTAGTAATCTACTTATTCTTATTATTATTATTACTAGTAGTAGGAGTAATCGTAGTTTATTTGTTTTTAATTGTGGTTTAGATGCGCTTTCAAGATTATTTCATTTATATTATGGCTTGTCAGTTTAGGACAGGAGGGAACCCGCAACATCCGTAGCGCTGAATGTTGCAGTAAACCTGCGAGCATCGGCTGGTACTGACAAGACCAAGGATGATAACTGCCACTCAACAGACATTGCATCCTATCAATATCGCGTCAGAAAGGTAACTTTCACGAACATTGATGCCTGAACCCCGGGGCGGGATTTGAACCTGGAACCTTGGCTCCGAAGTTCAACTGTTCTACCACTGCGCTACCACCCGCCCTAGCTAATTATTTGGAAATACTTCATCAAAGTTATAGATCTCTACGTGGCCGTACGGCACTTATGAGAGCGCTAGTCTCATAGTGGAATATGAGAGCTTTGAGAAATGACACTGTATCTTTTCTAAATTCTTACCGACAAACATCCTTATTGTTCTTCTCTGGGCCCGACAAGAGTAAGCCAAGGGAGATAACACTGTGCAGACCACAGGTAGGAGGTGCCAGCCGCAGCCGACACTTCTTGAGGGCGATGGTGACATGAATACTGTCCGACAGTTTCAGAAGCTCAATGTGACTTTGTGACACGCACTTCTGTCTAACAACCGTCATGCAGGTCAACTCTGCCACAAACTTACTGTAAGACACAACCAGCCTTATCATTAGACTACGTAATTAGCACGAATAACACGCACGAGAAGGAATAGTAATCGATAGAAAATGTTCAATTAAACAATGTCTTCAAAATAACTAAATACAACGATACCAGGAATTCCTGTATTTAGACCATTGGCTCAATTATGGAAAACGACACTTTCGAAAAAGAAACTTTTAATCCAAAAGTAGACCCAGTTATGAATTAAATTTGTTGTGAGTGAGTTACTGTACGTGTAACAGTGCAGCTGGTATCTTTCACTAATAAGCAACAAACTTAAATTTGGAATAACCCATTATATGTTGATGCATACTCTGTTTGGTATGTGGGAAACTACTCTAATTTAAAATCCAAATTTCATCCCATATACATGTATGGAAGGAAAGTATGGGTCAAATTTCACATGGGCCTAAATATTGGAACTCCTGATATTTCACAAGTAACATTGTATTGGCTACCTTTACCTTTCTGGAGAAGACTTTGTCAGAAAATGATGAACTACAGGCTGTACAAAGACTACTACTATATTAATTGTGCCGCGATCGTATCCATCTTAGCACTTAAATCATATGTTTTATATGTTATACACCCAGTTTTCTTATCTCCTTAATGTATTTTTTTCGTTTCTTTCACTTATAACATTGTTTGCCATTTTATTGCAGAATAAAACCCGCAACATCCATAGTGCTGAATGTTGCAGTAAACCTGCGAGCACCGGCTGGTACTGATAGACCAAGGATAATATCTGCATTGCCATACTACCGCCATCAGTATCGTGTCAGAAAGGTAACATTTGCAAACAATGATGCCGGGCTCCTGGGATGTCATTTGAACCCGGGGCATTTGGCTCCGAAGTCCAATGTTCTACCACTGCGCTACCACCCACCCCTCTCTTATCCAATGTACAGCAAATTCCCCTATAGGGTAATACAGTCTTATTTTACACCATAAAATCCCATACACACCTGCAAATGATCTCCTTGTTTGATGCCAAGCTAAAGGAGAGCCTGAAGGCACACTCAGCAGCATAGCTCAGCGAACACACAGCTACAACATAACGTACTTCTGTAATTAGTGCTTTATCAAGCAAAACACCATTCACAAATGTCAGTCTAAATTAAGATGATTTACTTAATAATATCATTAGTATTAATTATGATAAGTGAGTGAGTGAGTTATTGTTTTACATTACATGATAATCGATTACGATAAGAAGTAATGATAAAAAGGTTTGTAATATAAAACAAATTTCGCATATCATACTTGGAACAGGTCCGTCTGCCAGCACGTTGCACTTTTTTCCATAGCAACAGTACGTGCACACCCCATCTGTACAGCCAGGATTGCACAGATTTCCAATTGTACACCTCTTCGTCACGGAGGCCAGTTGTCGGTTCTCGTCATATGCTACACGTGTCAAACATGCCTGTCAAGGAACAAACAAAATTATACTCCTCGAGAAATCCAGTATATCATTTACATATACCAAGATGCAAATAGTTAGTGTGAATGACATAGTGACTGGCTAAAATGGAGGTCGGAGTAATTAGCCACCATTACGTGACTGTAAAGAAATGATTACACTTACATGTTGAGATCCACTACATATTTCCTTGTCTTTATTGCAGTCTTCATTTGTCAATGCATCGTCACATTTGTAGCAAGAGAAATCTTCTTTTTCAGCTGAAAATATGAAAGTTAATGCAAGTTATACATAAAATATAAATAATTGTACCTATATCTTATCTATGTATCTTACCACACACACACACACGCAAACACCCACCCACCCATACACACACACACACAGACAGACACCCACTCATACACACATACACACTCACACACACAAACACCCACACACAAACACACACCCCCCACACACACACACACACTCACACAAACACACACAAACACACAAACACACACACCCACACACAAACTCACACTCACACAAACACACACACAAACACACACACAAACACACACACAACACCCACACCCACACACACATAAACACACACACACACACACAAACACACCCACACACATACACATAAGCACACAAGCACACATACACAAACACCCACACACAAACACAGATAAAAACAAACACAAACACACATAAATGCACACACACACATAAACATACACACACACATACACATAAGCACACACACATGCACACAAACACACACACATAAGCACACAAACACACACACACACACACACAGCATGTCACACATCACCTCCTCACCGTCACACAGCTTGATGGCAATCCTCCAGAGCCGGGAAATGGTGAGGAACAAGATGGCAGACCTCGCGTCTGTCCTGTCCTGGAGGTCGTGCTCCACACACTTCCAGGCCGGCACTGCCTCTCCACACAGCTGCTTCAGTGGGACATGGTTAAACACACTCCAGTTATGGTCACCCATCTCCTCCTTGCTGCCTCCGTGCGCGGTTCTTGGCTTAAACCTGACACACTCCCACTTGCCTCTGACCACCTGCAGGATGTGAGCGATGATGTTCCCTCTGTTTTTAGCACTGCTAGGAGTTTCCTTCATTGAACTCTGTCCAGATTCCTTGTTGCCAACACTTCTCCTTCTGCGAACCTTTCCTTTGGGTTTTTTATCCTTGGGTGCCTTTACTGTCTTGGGTTTTGTTGCCTTTCCTGCTGTTTTGGGTTTTGTTGGCTTGCCTGGGGTCTTAGGTTTTTTGCCTGCGGTCTTAGGTTTTTTGCCTGGGGTCTTAGGTTTTGCTGGTTTGCCTGGGGTCTTAGGTTTTTTGCCTGGGGTCTTGGGTTTTGCTGGCTTGCCTGCAGACTTGGGTTTTTCTAACTTAAGCTGGAGAATGTAATTCTCACCACAAACTGGAACACAAGCCCAAAGAGGTATAGCTTCAATTTCCACAAAGAGTGGTTGCTTTGTACTAGGCTCAGATTTAGAAGACTTCATGAGCATCAGTTTGGACAGTGTTGTCCAATGCTTTGGAATGAATCCTTCGGGGCAGGAAACGTCCGGAATACATTCCTCTTGGTCTTTGTTTTCTTCAGTGACTGCGTCGCCCGGGACGCGACAGTTGAACTTCTGAGGAAATGGTTGGTAGTCCAGAATATGTTTGATTTTGTTTTGAAGGATTTCCACACAGGTCCTTGTAATATCATACTTCCTGCAGCCCTCAGCATCCATTACCTTAAGTGCATTGCTGAACTCTATGTCCACAGCCAGTCGCACAGTGTCGGCACATTCCACCACGTTGGACTCGATGCACTGCTGTGTCCTCTGAACTTGCCTGGAAGATAAAACAACACAGTCAATGACTGATTTCATACCACCTCAATTGTATGAATGAATTATTGTTTTATATCAGAGCGTGAATCTTTCACCCATATGTGACGAAACGAAGTAGAATCCCCCCAAACTGCACTCGTGGATGAGATACTCGTACTGAGTTTATCTCGTTAAGGGCAGATACTGACATTGATTTACCATTCAAAACTCCTTAAGCTCTCTGCAAGGCAAACAGCAGTTGACCTCTATACTTGTCATTAACCCTCTACCTTCTGGATTAAATCATGTTCATATTTCGCATTTTGTAGCTTTTAACGTTCCATGGACAAAATCATGAGTCTACACTCGAGTGTTAATACAATGAAAGGGATATTAAGTTGTACTATATGATTTTATCCATATTGATGACTGGCAAATTTACGAAAACAATAATTGAAGACCAAGAGGACAGATCATGACAATAGTGTATTCATGAGAGATTGCCACCTATTGCTTGGTAATAATAATAATGTATATTGCACAAGTCCATCCTTGAAATCATGCTCAGTGCTACAGTATTACCCCAGTCAATGAATCAGAGTGAATTCAGTTTCCTCCTCAACTCCTTGTGGAGTATACAACCAAGCTGCCCTTTTCCAGCACTTGAAGGTTAATATTTACATTACCATCTCATCCTACTGGGTACCCATTCACTGCTAGTTGAACAGAGAATGTTTCCACATCAGAATATATATGGCAACGTTGCCTGTGATATGCAACTACTCACAGACACTGCATTTCCTTGGTGACCTTGGACGAATCCATTAGTGTCGTCTGGCGCTTGAGGTCCGTGATACATGCCATGGCTTTGGTCAAGTGGCACTTGGAGGTCGGAGGTCGTCGGCATATGTCCCGGAGGTCCGCGTTCAGTCGGTCCGCTACGTAGTGGACCGTCTCCCTCTGGCAGTCCTCACACTTGCTGATGAAGCCTCTCATACAAGCCATGGACGACTCCACTTTCCTAGAACAAAAACATCATTAAACAGCTGCTGTGTCCGGGAGCGAGCGAGTGAATTATCGTTTTACGTCACAGATGGAATCTTTCGCCCATACGTGACGAGCCGTGTCTGGGAGGCATCCTGTGCATGACCTTGGATAGGAAACCTCCACGACACCTCTGGTAAAAGTATCTCACTAGGATCCTGGAGGAATCCTTAAAAAGGATCTTAGATATTAGATATTAGTTTAGTTTAGCTTAGTTTTCTTTATAAGTGGAGTTTATAACTGCATTCAAGTTTCTTTCACTTATGTCACAGTTTGTTCTCAGCTGCCTCCCAGGCTTGGTCATCAATGAACACATCGTGAGCTGTCTGTCTCCCAGGTAATGACAGTACCCGTCAACCAATCAGAATACCACAACAGTTCATGTTGTGCATAACTCAATTAGCCACATGGTAAATGGCTATCAAACAATATAGCTTAGCAAGGCATACATAATGCTGGTGAAAACTTTGCATTCAAGTATAAATGACATCGTGAATCCATGTGCATGGGAAAAATGTCAATAGGAATGTGCTGTTATTGTTTGTTTGACAGCCACTTGGAGGGGGTTTGGCTTCATAGTTAAAATTACAATTGCTCGTGGTATTCATACAAGTTGAAATCCTTTAAATTAACAAAAGTAGGAATCTTCTCCGATTACAGATAGAAAAATAGAGAATTTTCTTCTTTACTTAGTCGTCTGATATGATATTGGACAGTGGGTGGAACACATGTAAAAGAAAACAGTGCTTATCCTAGGATTCAAACCCAAGTTGCTCCAAATCTTAACTGACTTAGCCGATGGGGTAACTCCGCTGGCTGAGACCAGTAGGAGCATCTTGTATCACACAGCTACACACGTAGAAATCGCTCTATCACCTTACCCACAGATTCCTTCCCAATCTGGCGACGGCAGCCTGGCCCAGAAATGGATGTCTGACATGCACATGATGGCAGCTGCGGGGTCACAGGTCAAGGACACGCTTGTCAGACAGCACTGTTTGGCCGTCAGACGGCTCAGAGACTTCTGTAGTCCGTGGAAGTGGTTCTGGATTGACATCGGGCAGGACTTGATGTTCACCTTCACACAGTCCGTTGTCAAAGCTGTAGCCCTAGCAGTAAACACATTCCATTCAGCCCTTGTTTACATCCCATACACACCTCGAACATTTAACAAATGGCAACATGTAACAATATCAGCACACAAAAGACATTCAACCATACATCATTCTTTTCTTTCCTTAACCATTTCAAATTACTGATAAACTGTCCAAAATAATTATCTCATCACTTTGGATTTAGGAAGTAGAAGTATGATTGAATTAGGTAAGATTTCAATTTAACAGATGTCTTCATTTCAAACGAATGCTGGTAGGAAAAAGATAAATTTTGGCTAGATCATTAATTGTTTATATACTATGCTATTCCCAGTTAAAATTATGTCATATACAAATGCAGTCCTTGCAACATCTACATAATACAAGCATGTATTGTATTATGCTATCCAAATAGCAATCACTATTTACACAGCTCACTAGCAGACTTTATCAGTAAAAAAGGACATACACACAAACTGCGGACCCCCACTAGCAATATAAGGATAGGCATCATTGACCCCTAAAACTGCTCACTGCTCCTATTTTTGTTGTTGTTTTTTCTTTTCTTTTTTTTTAAAATTGGGGTTTAGAGTCACTTTCAAGATTCTTTCACTTATATCACGACTTGTCAGTTTAGGGCAGGAGGAAACCCGCAACATCTTCAGCGCTGAATGTTGCAGTAAACCTGCGAGCACCTGCTGGTACTGACAAGACCAAGGATGATAACTGCATTGCCATTGTACAGAGAGCGCATCCTATCAATATCGCATCAGAAAGGTAACTTTCGCGAACATTAATGCCGGGCCCCCGGGACGGGATTTGAACCTGGAACTGTGGCTCTGAAGTCCAAATGCGCTACCACCCGCCCCACTGCTCCTAGTAAAACTGTGGACATACGTCACTTACCCACAAAACTGATCCACACCAGCAAAGACTTTCCCAGCAAACTTGTCGACACATGTCGTGGAGGTGGCAACATTACAACCTTCCTTCACCGCGGCAATGTGGCAAAGCTTTCTGTGTTCTTCATCTGACCAAGTCTTGACAGCCTCAAGTCTTCGGACAGCTTCCTCATCTATACAGCCATCAGAGCTGTAGCTGCTACTGACAGCATCCATAAAGGTTGCGCTGTAAACAAATGAGAAATCAATGCGAACATCTGGGTATGACATGACGTCATTACATTCTCTCACGATTGTCGCTAATATAATTATTTGGTAGATTATTTGTGAGGGATACATTTAGGAAATATTTCTATAATTGTCAAACATCGCAAAATGATATACAGTAATGGCCAAAATATAAGACATTTTTTTAACAATTTTTTATCAAGTATTTTAATACATTTAAAAAACAAACTAATCAATAAGAATGGTTAAAACTTGGAGTAAAACTGATGATCTACAATAAAATGGATTCATAGGAGGAACGTGTAGACACACAAGACCATGCCATCAACTACATGTCCTGACTAGCCTGTAGTAATTACATCGCATAGTACGACTATCTACTAAATATGGCACCTGCATTGAACGTCGTCTGCTTTATAGGTCCAGCTAGTTGTTATTGCGTGTAGGAAGGATCTGAGATTTGTCAATGTGGCCAAACTTTGCATTGGGCACACATTGAGATCTACAAAAGAAAAATACAAAATTAGTAGAACCAAATCAAAACAATAATCAAGATAGAAACCAAAAGATAATCCAATTTTTTTAAATTTATTTTGATTGGGGTTTTAAGTCGCTCTCAAGATTCTTTCACTTATGTCACGACATGTCAGTTTAGGGCAGGATGAAACTCTCGGAAACAATCGTAGCGCTGAATGTTGCATTAAACCTGCGAGCAACGCCTGGTACTGACAAGATGATAACTGCATTGCCACTCTACAGATATCGCATCCTATCAATATGGCGTCAGAAAGGTAACTTTCGCGAACATTGATCCCGGGCCCACGGGGCGGGATTTGAACCTGGAACCTTGGCTCCAAAGTCCAACTGCGATCCACTGCGCTACCACCCACCCTTAAGAATCCAATAAAGAAGTCGTTAATCGATTGCAAGACTTAACTTGCTCCTTCCTGAGGACAACTAGAGATGCCCTGTAGAGCAAAGGCAATGTTTAATCCAGCATGGGGGAAGACTGAGACCTCACCTGGCATTGCAGTAGCTGTGCACACGTCTTGGAGGAAGTCCTTGACCACCATTCTGGTGTGCATGGACAGACGTTTAGCCAGCGGCACGAAGCCAGTGTCGGCAGCCTCCAGACAAGTCGTCAAGGCAGTCGCCGAGTCACACAGAGAGGCGTACTTGCTTTCAGGTGCCTCCAGGAAAGGTTGTAGGCATGTGAGTAGGCTTGACAGAGGGTCCTCTGTAGGAATCAGGAGACGGATCGTAGGACGCGAGTTGGGGCAGGAGGCCAAAGGAATTGCTTGAGACATCCGGGAGAACGATCCACAGTCTCGGCCTTGTATGAAAATGCAGTTGAAGAAGCCTTCACTGAAAATGAAAAATAATGCGTGGCAATGCTGTACAATATCAGTAATCCAATATGTTGTACAACAATGCAAGATCTTGCTGTACAGTAATCGTATGTATTGCTGTAATAAGATAATAAGCCTGCATCTGTCTGTACAGGAATCTTGTATGTTGCTGTACAGTAATCCCATATTTTACTGTACAAGTAATGCATTATCTTGAAAACATGAATCGTGATCGGAAACATAACCATGATAATTGTAATCTACGAAAATAATGATAGTTTTATTATTTCAAACCCTATTCTATAGTCTTAGTTAAAAAGCATAGTTAATGAAAGTCAGACCTCGAGATATAGAAATTAATCTAGAAGACTGAACATGATGATAGATTAGCAGGTCATGGACAAATCATTGCGCTGTCCTTATCTTTCCTTGGTGTCATAAAACGGCCCTACTGCATAAACCAAGTCCTACAGCTTTTACTAAAGCAGGGAATGCTGCACGACTGGATATATGCTCGGAGTGAGGGTACGACCCTTCCGCGAGACCGAGACCAATGTGACAAATGTCGTGGACGTGTCCTTGTACCGCACTCACCTGCATGCCACGTGTTTATCCGTGCAGGCCTTGCCGCGGTCCAGGTCACAGCGACATATGCCGTAACCCGGGTCTCCGGCAGCGCAATCGCTGCCAGTCACGTAGCTGTTGACCGTATCCACCAGAGTCTGGTCCTCACACCGAAACGTGTTGGTCCGCACGCAGACCAGGGCAGTCTTCACAATGCTGAAACAAAGCCACGTGGAAACAAGCGAGGATCAATTCTTTATGACTGATCCATCCATCAGATCACATTGCTTAAGGACTATATAGTTTGGCATGAAATACATTGACACCACTATTTCGTAGTAAATACTCTATGGAATGAAAAAAAATCAATTTCTTGACCCAACCAAAATTTTAAATAAACATAGAATTTGGCACCAAAAGATGGAACAGGCTAAAAGGCTCAATTTGCATGTGCTGATGCATTTCTTCACATGCCTGCACAAGCAAATTGAGCTTTTTTGCCTGTTCCGTCTTTTGGACATCAACCCTTTAGATAAAATAATACTTACTCAAATTATTTAGTGATAGTTATATAAAGAGACTGTCTATTAATGGTGCCAAAGGTTTATTTTTTATATTTATGTTAGGTCGAGCAGAGTAAGAAATTGAATCAATGTCAATGCATTTCATGCCAAAATATAATGGTTAGATTGTTTTGTTGAATTCGGGTTTACATCCAGTTTCAAGATGTTTTCACTCGCATCACGGCTAGCATGTATGATTTCCACTGGCTGGTTGTGCTAGGTCATGGCATAAGACAGCCACAATCAGAAGAGGGATACCAACTCATACATTATTGACTGATTCTGAGCCAGCCAGGCCTTGCTATCCCCCTTTAATGCTGATCACTATACAGTGGAACCATTTATTAATGTTGATTTGTAGGAAGTGGGCAGCCCCCACCTCCAACTCCCCATGCTAACTACTAAGCCACAGAAAATCCCAATGGTTAGACGTTTTGGCAAATCAATGTGAATAATATATTTTGGTGACTTTATACATACTTGCAGTCTGGGGCCAACTTTTTCATCTCGACCCGAATATTCTCTGCACAGACGTCCGCATTTACTGTGTTACATGTACACGCCTGTGAGAGACCTGAAAACAGTAGGCCTGCCGTCACAAATGAGACCGGTGTTTAGAGGATAAATAAACTTTAGTAAACTCAATATGCCGCCTCCTGATAAAGGGACTCTACGAGAATCTAACAATTGAAGAAAATACAAAGACGTGACATTAAATCACGAACAATGATTACATTTTCTCAACAACAACAAAATATATTTTATCGATAAATCAGCTCATTGGTTTGTTTATGTCTACCCCACCTTTTATTTTCGGCATTCAAAATAATGCAGAGCTTTTTAACATGTCATCTTCATATCAGCAATTGTGCAACCTTTGCAAACCACATACTTAAAACACTGATTGACAGAATTAAAAAACAGTCCAATGGTTTTGTGAGGTATTTGATGATATAAAGAGTGGATTCTTGCAAATATACCTCTGATATATATGAGAAATAATATAGTAACCGAAATTGCTAAAGTCTATATTTGCACCACCCTCCACATTTTGTTCAAGCCCTTTAATAATAGCATAAAGAAAATGATGACACAATTAGGCAACAGGACATGTCTAAACAGCAATGATGTGGGTATCCCTACATGGTGAGGCAAGGTGTTGGACAAAGCTCTGGGCAATGTTGAACTCATCCAGTCGTTCTCCCATCAACAGCTTTGGCTTGGACATCACTAACTCAGCACTGTCTGCAATCAGCCTGGCGAAAGAGAAATGTAATATGTAATAAGTAATATATAGAGCTTTATCACCCAATAATGTCTTTTTGCAGTAGATATTACTTTCAAATACTGCTTACAGCAGTAGATATCGTTTGACCCACTTCTTGGTTTATTTGATTGTTTATTTGATTGTTTATTTGATTGTTCTACCATTGTGATGTCATGCTTTAGATATCGCTTGACCCAAGTATTTGATTGTTCAATCATTGTGATGTCATCGCTACAATTGTGATGTCATAGCATTGCTATGATGGTGCAGTGCAAATGCACAGCAGCCTAAATATTTGACTTCACAGTAAAATCTTTATGATGTGGCATTTTTCTTCTTTGAAGACTTCAAAATGATATTTGGTGATAAATAGAATCTCACCTTCGTGTTTTGGAATATCAAATATATCAACACTCATCAACACTCGGCAATGCCTCGGATTTAATAACTTTCACGACTCGTGTTGATATATTTGATATTCCAAGACACTTGGGTGAGATTCTCTATATATTAATAAGAATCCAAGCTTTCAGGAATGAAAAGCCACGCAAACCCATCGAAATACATTCTTTTAACGGCCAATGGTAAACAACATTTGTATAGAAAATGGTGTTAATGTTAGTCACATGGTTAGAGGCATATGCTGTGATTGGTCCGCGGTCAGATGATTGAGAGGTCACATGCTCCTGCGGTCACCAAGCAGACTGCCCGGAAAATTATCTTTAGGTTTATATGAATGAATTTGGTGTTTGAGTCACTTTAATGTTGTAAAAGAAAGTGCAAAGAATGCTTAATAATGCCTTCAATTCAAGCGTCTAGCTCCGATGCATATGAGGAAAACGTGAAAAGCGAGTCTCCGAGTAATCAACGTACTTGCACTTTTCCTCCTTGGAGAACTCTGGACTTTCTGAGATCTTCAGCAGAGCGTTCAGCTTATCCAGCTCATCGGCCTCTAGGGCTGCGCAGTCCGTAGGGTCCACCGGCTTGTTGGGCTGAAGGTAGCAGTGCTTCTGGTATGTCAGCCGCAGAGTGGCCGCGCTGGCTGCGATGGTGGAGAATTCGTCCACGCTGCAGTCCACGGTGTGGTTGGTGACACAGGCCAGAGACTGCTTCAGTTTCCTGTGGAAATCGTGGGGAAACATTACTCGAAGGGAGGAATGAGCTAGCTACCTGAAAATTCAGAAATAGTAATATTAACAGATTAATCGACGGTAATGGAAAGAGTGAGTGAGTGAGTGAGTGAGTGTGTGAGCGAGGTATTCTTATACGTCACAGCGGGAATCTTTAACCCATGTGTAACGATAATCTTCGAATTCAGAATACGCTATGAATGAAACCAAATTTCTGGCTGAAAAAAACAAACCCAGAAGGAAACAAACGACCATTTAAGTAACCTGTAGTGGATGGCAAAACATGTTGGTGAAGAAACCTATACGAAGAAGACAAACATTTGGGCAATTAACCCAGAGGAAGGCAAACAGTAGGGTTGCGATGAATAACAGCAATAGTCAAGAAATCTCATATTCTTGAAAATACTCACAAACACTTGTGGACTCTTGCAAACAAGTGCAAACTAAACAACGTGTAAAACATTCACTGCGAACAGTGGCGAGAAAGTCTCAAAGCAAAGTAATCAAAGTGTTGATTATCAGTAAAACATTCACTGCGAATGCCACGGAGAGATCTCGACCATTCGCTGTTTTTGACCGCACCCTTGGTCAAGCAGCCCGGAGTGCTACCCACTTGCACACTTCGTAAGTGTAGCCAGCCTCTCCGATGGAGCCGATGGTATCGGAGGCCTCGGCCAGACAGGAAGTGGAGTACTTGATGTTACAGGTGGACCTGGCGCACACCGACATCACGGTCACGTCCAGCTGGATGGTCAGAGAGGTCAGCAGGTCAGTTGTACTGGACTCGCACAATCCCAAGTTTGTCTTTATTTCCTTGAACTTGTCGCCAACAGACCTGATATGACATGCAGGAGGAAAAGAGTAAAGTGGCAAAGATCATCTTTGCATGCAATAGTTTTTTTTACATATTACTAACTAGGGACAAATATGAAAAATAAATCTTCAAAAATTATGGGAAGCTGTATCACCAATGACAACAGTGCTTTGTTCCAAATATAGACTGACGTGTTTTTTTCGCAGAAATTTTTTGTGAACACAATGGAATGAGACATAGTGGGAGGAAATATGCACATAAAACTAGCATAATATAGTCAGAATAGTGCTCATAATATAGTCAGAATAGTGCTCAGCTTTTTAGAGGGTGGGTATAATAAAAAAAAAAAAATTTAAAAACTTTTTTTTTTTCAAATAAAAATAGAATAAATAAAAAAATAATATAAAAACAAATTTAAAAAAAATAATTAAAAATAAAAATATATATATATATATATTTATACTGATGTGGAAACTTTTTTATTCATACAGTTTACACATAAGTTTTTCCGTTCATACATCGATGAACATAAAAATATTGCAGTTAATCCTTAAATGTGTAATACCCCTGATAATAGCTGTAATGCTGACAACATGGTGACACACTGTTGGGAGACCTGTGGGTTGTGTGTTTACTTACAGACATGACAGCATGGTCAACTCCCCAGTGGAGACAGCCATGTAGAACTCCATCATCAACACCTTTAGACCACTGAAGTCACACACGCCATCTAGAAGGATAGAATGACACTGCTGTGTTATCAGTAAGTTCATCAGTCTTCTGTTGTGTCATCACTAAGCCTTAAAACATGTCACAAACATTACACTACGATTGGATAAATCTACATGAAAAAATACAAAATCGATACTCATTTACTTATTAATTTTTCGTTTTCTGCATCAAATTGTTGACTGACATTATACTCACCATTAACAACAGCCAAATCTGAAAGTATAAATATAAATATTAATATATTACATAAAAATATGCGGATATCCTAGACAATATGAACATCATAAAGTCCATCTGGATGTTCACTTTCAAAAATGGTATCTTAAATTTATGACAATGAATTCCATTTTAGTATTCACATTGAGAACATCTGTCATTATACAACACTCTCCCTGCTGGATTAGGCACAGCTCAGTTCTTGGTGGCATCTCCAGTTGCCTCCAGCATGGAGAGGATTAAAGTGTTTCTCAAACAAACAAAAATGCAATGACTATTTTCCATTCCCAATGAAGCCAAACAGTGCAATAAGAAGACAATTGTACTCTGGAACCAAAGGTCTCAAATTTGAGCCACGCCCCTTGAACCCGACATCGAAGTCGGCACATGTTACTTTTCCGGTTCAGTCATAAGATGCATGGTCTGTACTAGCACAGTGCAGTAATTATCAATGTTTCTACAGTAGCAGTCAATTTTTTCAAGGTTTACTGAAAGACTCGGAGCTATGGCTGTTGCAGGTTGCCTCTTTCCCCTTGCCTCACACCATAATATCAGAGAAATCATCTTTTCTCTTGTTTTTTAAATTGGAGTTTAGAGTCACTTTCAAGATTCTTTCACTTACTGCTTGCCAGTTTAAGGCAGCAGGAGGAAACCCACAACATCTGTGGCACTGAATGCTGCAGTAAACATGTGGGCAACGGCAGGTACTGATGGACCAATGATGATAAATGCACGGTACAGACAGTGCATCCTATCATGATCGTGTCGGAAAGGTAAGGTAACTTTTGCAAATATTGATGCCGGAGACCCTGGGACGGGGAAATCATCTGGAATATGGTGGAATATGGAACTAGAGACAAGTCTACCTGTGCACATGTGAGACCATACAGTCCTGAAGGCGCGGATGTGAGGACGCAGGACGTATCTGACGACGGAGAGTTCGGACGTCGACGACACCAGCCAGTCATCCTTATTCCAGCAGGCGCCCACAGATGTCACTGCTGTCATCAGTAATACGTCCAGGGCACTGGAACATGGAACATGAAATATGGAAAATCAAAAGTGGAATGTGGAACATGGAATATATGGAATATTTAAGACTTTTGATACTCACTATAGATCAAACAATGACAACAAAATATTTAATGTAGAATATGGAATGTTGTAAACATGGAATATGGAATCTGGAACATGGAAGATGGACCATAGCATTTGAAAAGTGAAGTGTGGAATATTGATAGTGGAATCTGGAACATGGAATATATGGAATATTAAAGAATTATGAGTCACTCTAGATCAAACAATGACAACAATATATTTAATGTAGAATATGGAATGTAAACATGGAATCTGGAATATGAAACATGAAATATAGAACATGGAATGGAGCATGGGATCATTGAATATGGAACATGGTATATTGTACGTGGCAGTTTCAAATCAATACATTGTACTATTGTTTTATACTGTATGTCTACAGTAACATGCTTGTCTGACGGAGTCCATGGCAAAATTGTATACAAAACTTTGAACAAACCAGATAACAGCCACAATGCGTATTAACCCTCCCCTTGCTGGATTAGACACATGCACTGCTCTTTAGGGCATCTCCGGTTGCCTCCAGCAGGGAGAGGGTTAAGCACTACAGTTGAATACATACCTGCAAGCTGTGGTCCGTGCGTTAGCAGCCATTGAGAAGAGATCGACGGTGTCTACAACAATGGTGTCTAGACTTGTCCTGAATTCTGTCACGTCGCACCTCTCCACCACTGTGAACATACACGATACAAGACCATGGACAGATAATTCAAGATGACTACAAGAATATCAAATTGAGGAATAGTAACATTGAGATAGTAACATAGTAACATATATCATTGAGAAAATAAACGTGGAATATCGAATTAATGGGAATAAGAATTTGTAATCTTAACATATGTATGTATTAATTATATTAATAATTCAAACCCTCTAATAGTTCTTATTACTCAAATAATACATCATTGAGAATAAGAATTTGTAATCTTAACATATGTATATATTAATTATATTAATAATTCAAACCCTCTAATAGGTCAACCACCTAAATTAATAATCAACTTGAAGAATATGTTCGATTAATTACAAAATTAGTCCTTGAAAAAAATGTTTATGGTCTTAGTTTTAGGGTTTGACATTTTTTAGGGGTGATTAATTTAGGTGTTCGGTCTATGAATGGGTTCAAAGTTCAAAGTACTTTGCCATATCAAAGACCATGTATTCATAATAAAAGGATTGGACAAATGTTATTAAGTGAAAAAATAAAGGAATACTCTTCACCCTTGCACTAAATAGCTAGATCATGTAACTATTACCAAAGAAGAAGAAAATCAATCATGTCAATTAATCTTACCAACAACTGGAGGCTCTGGAATGGTTACTGAAAGAAACAACACATCTCAAAATATAATGCTACCAAAGCATTTGTAATTCTGTATAAATCAGTCTTGTTAAAAGATAAACATATCCATTAATAAAATGGGTGTTTTTTCAATAAAGGGAATGAATGAATTAGTGATTTACGTTGCATCAGGAATATTTCACCCATAGACGACAATAATAAGAAGGAAAATAACAAAGATTACACGGAAAAAAGTTATATGCAATGTAAATAAAACATGGTAAGTGTAACAGAGGATCATGCCGATCCTGGGATTTGAACGCTCTACCGACTGAGCCAATGGGGTAACCCCGCTGGCCGAGACCAGTAGTAGCATTTTATATCACACCCAGCTACATTCTTCCCCTCCACGTGGTGACTCAAGTTACTAATCAAGTCACTTCTATCTGAGCCACCAGGGAGCTAGGAATTCCCAGTCCGACAATTCTGAAAGATGTTCACCGGGAACAACTCGAATACACGTTGGGCGCCATTGTAACAGAGGATCATGCCGATCCTGGGATTCGAACCCGAGTTGCTGGAATGTGAGTCCAACGCTCTACCAAATGAGCCAAAGGGGTAACCCCGCTGGCCGAGACCAGGAGCATATTATATAAAACATAGTTACATAAGCAAAATGAAAGCATTAATCATGATTGAGAAAAGTAATTAAAATTAATTAATTAAATGATTAAACTCACATGTGATGATGTTTATGGCACTGAGAGACTGAATGCTGGCTGTATAGAAGTCGTACTGAGCTATGGTGAACTGCCAGTCATCAGTGTGGATCTGTCCATAACAGCTGCCAAAACGCAGCTTGCTCATCACAGCTCCCGGGTAGCGAAAGCGAGTTCGCTGAAAACAAATAAACGTAAATTCAAAATGATCTATATATAGTTTCACTATTACTGCATTGATGTCTTACCGTGACTTTGTTCAAGAAACATGAGAAATACTCTTACTTTAATTACGGGATCTACATGTATGCACTTACTTCAGGAATATTATTATTGCCGATCATTGTTCCATCCACGCTGATTGTCGCGCCGTCAAATGAACTGTAGGAGAAACAGACTTTCCGGTTTTCATTAAATCCAAGACGATAGTCGGCTCGGAGTTTCCACGTCTTGAACGGCATCTTGACGCTGGCACCAAATGATCGTTTGCGGTTGTCGTACGTGAGGGAAATCCCGTACATCGCCTCGCCACCAGTGGACAGCAGACACACGTGGGCATTGTCCGCCATGGAGGAGAACATCACGGACATGCACAGTGTCAGCCCCGTCGTGCATGGTTCCAGGTTGCCGAGGCACTGCACGGAAGCCGTGTCCAGCTCCCCGTAGGAACCTCCGGGAGAACCCCCGATCACCAGATTGCCGTTGTCGACGCTGACTGCACCATGGACGGCCACGGCCATGCCGGTGCTCGTGGCGACGGTCGTCCCGTCGGTTATCTGGAAGGTGACGCCCTCTTCCTTCACACTGACCGTGGAGCCTGGGAACACAGACACAGTAGTTGTGTAATCATAACCTTCCAGTTCCTTGAATGGAAGCTTGGATTGCATACTCCCCAGGGAGCTGAGAAGGAAAATGAGAGCACACTGATCCATTTGACAGCGGTAATAATGTAGCACTTTGAGCATGCTTTAGAGCATGGATTTGGCACAATAAAAAATTACACATTAATGTGGACAGCAGACATAATGTATACTCCCCAAGGAGTTGAGAAGGAAATTGAGTGTGCACAGATCCAATAATATAGCGCTATGAGCATGCTTTCGAGTGTGGATTTGATGCAATATACATGTTCACATTATTAGTAGTAGTAGTATAATGTCATCATCACTTGGGTACACTTTCACGAAACTCTCAATAGTCTCATATCCACCAGGAAATCATATAGTGCTCTCGTATCTATTTTTCTCGCTGATCACTGTGAGATTTGCAAAGGGTGTAAGTCAATTGTTGTAAGTCAATGACAATAGGGGCGGGTGGTAGCGCAGTGGTAGAACAGTTGGACTTCAGAGCCAAAGGTTCCAGGTTCAAATCCCGCCCTGGGGGCCCGGC
>JAUTBT010027364.1:0-19564 GCA_032361225.1 Lepetodrilus schrolli
TATGTAAATGAGATGTGACAAATTTTTTGACCGGTGTTGTCCGATGTCGGGAAAATGGTCAAAACCAGCGGTGTACTACCGATTACCCCATATCTCCGTATACCGGCCGATCATTGTGACCAAAGCATAAGCAGTAAATACAATGAGTCAAGTTAAAAAAGTAAATGAATTTTTTATTTTTTTTAATACATTTTTTAATAAATTAAAAAAAAAAAATTAAGCAGCTTTAAACCATAATTTTAAAAATAAAATAAAATACTGATAATGGTCCAGTGAATTAATTCTGATGGAAAGTGACTCTAATCCCCAATTAAATTTATTTTTTACTTTTTTAAATACTGATACTGGACCTTACCATCACTCATTGTCTCAGGTTCCTCTCCCAAATTAAGCAGATTTCTGTAATATCACATAAAGACAATTTGTGGCATACAAGTGAAAGATTCTTGCAGCAACAGTAAGCACACTCATGTGTAGATACTTTTGAAATTTGTGCACGGTCTTTATGTCCATCACGACAGACACTAATCTAAAAAATTGCTGCTTCCCCACATATACCAAGTACATGTTGTAATTAACAAAAAGCTAACAAGCTAACTTGCCTGAATCACACCTGAGTGAGACCATTAAAGCAATGATACTAAATAACAGTACTAGTACCCAGAAGCTCCACAGCACACCTTGTGACTCTTACACCCTGTTTGGAGTTGTTTGCATGATGGTGACCAGATAGTGTGGTACTGGGATCCTCTGCTTCACTTGACACCTGTATGTTTGCCAGCTGTGTACAATGTCTGTGTTAAATCATCAGCATTTTTTTTGCACTTTACACTTCATGATATTGTTGCCTCAGTCTACAAGCATAATTTTATCACTGCATAATTGCACAATGGGCGCTCATCATTTACTATTCCAGAATCAATACCAAATGTGTACAATGAGTGCTCTTTATTTATGATTTCAGAATCTATACAAATTTGCTTCATATTATCCAAGCTTGTGAAAGAGGATGGTATCCTCTTGTATGTGCTGAGTTGTGGTGCATTGGGAGGAAAAACATAACTATTGACAATACGAGATGCCCTTTCTAAGCAGTGATCATGATCTCATTCTAAGACCTCCATCTTCTGTATAGGCAACCAGACATTGTACAAGGCAGTAGCTCAGAAGGTTAAACACGCTTGGACAAAAGGGTTAATGAACTTAATTATGACATGAAATATGACAAAGCCTATTTCTATGATAATTGCCTGTGTTTCTATGACAGTTGCTAACATTTCTATGACAATTGCTAACATTTCCATGACAGTTGCCTGCACTTCTATGATGATTGCCTGTGTTTCTATGATGGTTGTTTCAATAACAATTTCCTACATTTCTATGATGGTTGCCTGGATTTCTATGACATTTACCTGTGATTCTATGATGATTGCCTGTGTTTCTATGCTGGTTTTCTGTAATTATATGATTGCCTGCATATGTTTCAGATGTTGAAGGCACACAGCTGGGCCAATCTGAGTGTGTCTGACACACACCTGTACAGACAACTTGATGGTTCTCTGCTTCCATCAGATGTTAAGAATGACATTAAGAACGATGTTAAGAAGCACAAAAGTCGGGTAAGTTCTATAAAATGAATCTTGGCTATTGTTTCTCGAAGCTATCATGTCTCGAAGCTCTCAGAGACCTTAGTGCTCTCATCGTGGTCTTAGTGGACAAGAGAGATTCAAGAAGCGATTCCCTGGCCAGATATCTAGATATTATCCAGATATGATGTCAATACCATCATGACATGTCAGATGATTTTCTACTTGGTTAATTGCATGTCGGATAGATTCATTATTCTGACAATTATTTCAAATGTGGACATGCAAACAAGAATAGTTTTAAACAAACATATGAGTTTCCTATTTGTTTGGATATGGTCTTTATATATCATACTTTTCATTTGAATATTCCAATAGGGAAAGGTTCAAGGTGATAGCAATAAGTTCCTATGCAAGGCCATCAATTACACTATTAACCTTCATCATGTAAGCTCCTGTCATAGATACTCCATACACCAGTGATTAACCATCCCGCCCCGGGGGCCGACATCAATGTTCGCGAAAGTTACCTTTCTGACGCAATATTGATAGGATGCGATGTCTGTAGAGTGGAAATGCAGTTATCATCCTTGGTCTTGTTAGTGCCAGCCGGTGCTCACAGGTTTACTGCAACATTCAGCACTACGGATGTTGCGGGTTTCCTCCTGCCCTAAACTGACAAGTCGTGATAAAAGTGAAAGAATCTTGAAAGCGACTTTAAAAAAAAACACACAAAAAAAACTTTCCTTACTGTCTTCATCACAATATCTATTCCACAGTACATCTCCAGTTGCCTTCAGCATGAAACAAACTTAATTCAGTAGTGCTAGTTCCTCTCAATTTCACATCCAGTCTATTAATAGATTTTTTACTTTGTTCTGCAGTGGTGGAGGAAGGAAGATGGTGGCTCCAGCACTTCTGGGTCATCCGTGGGTCATGCCAGCGGGTCTGTCCTCATGTCACCCAACAGACGCGGGTCGGAGACCACATGGAGGGAGGACATAAACTCGCGGGTCTTCATCCCGATCCCGTCCAGCAAGGGTCCAAAGTACAACAAGAACACGGCGCGGGAGAGATCTGAGTCGCACCGGGAGATCAACAACAACTCCAACTACGTGCACCCTGGGAAATCCATGGATCGGACCGCGCCCCCATCGGCCTACTACAGCTGCACAGACATACGGACCCTCCCCGTGGTTTCCGAGTCCGACGACGACGAGGGACGAATCGGAAACGACCAGCTGTACTCCAATGGGAAAGCCCGTGCCGATAACGTGAATGCACCCAATGGAGACCAAGTGTTCCGTGCTCACAGTTTGGGTGACCTGACCACGGGTCTGACTTTGTCGGTGGTCGGGCAGCGCAAGGCTGACAGCATGCTGAACATCTCCACTCTGCCCAGTTCTGAAAAGCGTCCGCGGAAACGGATGCCCGGAGGTCGCAGCGACAGGCGACACACGGAAATTAACGGAAACATCGCGGAGGATCCGGTCCAGGAAGACCTGGCTTCGGCAAACGAAGCCGATCGATCATCGCAGCAGAGTCAAGGTTCCGAACAGGGACGAATGTCTTCTGGTAGTGTTTCATCAAGGGAGAGAACTCCGCTAAAGGGCAGGCGGAGCCTGCCGCAAGTGCCGGTGAGTGAGGCTTCTGAGAGGATCAAGCGGTTCACAGAGTTGATGAAAGCCAGGATGGCATTGCATAGTAGTGCTAGTCACAGTACGGCTTCTGTGAAGTCTGTGACACCTCAGTACAGTCATAGTGTGGCCTCGGCAAAGTCTGTGACACCTCAGTATAGTCATAGTGCAACCACAACAAAGTCTGTGACACCTCAGTACAGTCATAGTGTGGCCTCGGCAAAGTCTGTGACACCTCAGTACAGTCATAGTGTGGCCTCGGCAAAGTCTGTGACACCTCAGTATAGTCATAGTGTAGCCTCGGCAAAGTCAGAGACACCTCAGTACAGTCATAGTGCAACCACAACAAAGTCTGTGACACCTCAGTATAGTCATAATGCAGTCTCAGCAAAGTCTGTGACGCCTTCAGATCATGAGGTGTCAAATATGTTCCTATCTTCGAGAGGAGAAATGCATGAACGTGTTCACAAGAAATATCCTCAGTACCATTCCAGAGAGCATTCAAAGACTTTACCCAATGGTTTAGATACCAGTCACAAACAGACGTTTCACAATGATGCAAACCAATACAATCAGCCACGACACGGGCATACATTTTCAGTGCACAGTACACCACAACTGCCAGGCGATCGTAGCACAGATTCAGGGCAGACAACTCTTACTTCACATTCATACGGCAGCACAATGGACTCAGGATACACAACCAACAACGATTGTGACACGGATACGTATGCAACGGCTTTATATTCCACCAATCAAAAAATGGCCGCCATGAATCTGAAAAATCAACCCGTCAGGCACTACCCTAGCACATACTCAGAGAACATGAGCAACGGAAATTATTACGAATTCTCCAGTGCCAACGGCCATGCTCGCATCCCTGCGGGAGACGGACATTTCCCGCATGACATGAGTAGTCCCAGGGTGGAACGGCTACCGAGTCGGAGTCAGAGCGTGGAGAGATTAGCCAGCGTGCGGCGCCTGGAACAGAGTTATCCCAGTCACGTTCCCGTGGTGGCGGGATTCCGTCCAGTGAAGGAAGACGAGATGTACCAGCAGCCGTACGACGACCGTCAGCCTGCCGGAAAATACCACTCGCCTCCGAGTAGATGTCCCCCTGTCCATTACAGTTCTCACCCAAATCTGAACGTGAATCCTCGGGATGGGTCATACAGGGATCCAAGTGCCACGAGAGAGGAGGACCTTCAAGGAGGCTCCAGGTTCCGGGCTAAACCCGAGAGTATGAAACTCACGGAGTTCCCAAGTGCTGTGCGGTCAAACAGCGAACATGTTCACAGACACTGTGGTGATTCAAGGAAGTCGGACGAACACAGACATGGCTGGGAACCTTCTCAATCGGCAGAGGTTCACCCGAAGGTAAAATCAGAATTTAACCCTGAAATGCAGTGTGCCAGCAGTGACCTTCACCTCAATTATGTCCCTCCTGATGACCCTCTGTCGTACGCTACCCTCCCTGGGAACTGGAAGTTCAATGGTGGCGACGACAACGGATTCAAACAATCGGCCTCCAGGTACCCGACACTGTATCAGCTGGCCCAAGTTTACAGCTTTCATGGAACCAAGGTGGAGCTGCAAAAGGATGTCAGTCTAGAGGACAGCCTGCAGCTGAAGGACTTGGTGATAGAGTTACCTGCCCTTAGGGACTGCTCCTCCAAGGACTCTCCTGTGTTATCCTCACCACAGGGCCAGTATGCTACACTAGGGGGCCCTGGCAGTGCATTCCGACCAGTCAAGGCAACAGGGATGACGGGCTTCTCTATGGTAGCCATTCACAGCTTCACGGAGAAGATTGTCTCACCTACAGGAAGTGTGGAGACTGGAGATTTGCTTATTGAGGTGAGTTATTTTTAAAATTATTTTCTGTGTGTTGAATATTTTGACAACAACAAGATCTAAAATTTGTACAATTTCTTACTATGCTCAACAAAATAAATAAAGGACCAGTAGATGTTTTGTGGTTACGTGTTCTAACAAATTTTGGAATCTGGTGCAATTATTCTCTCAATGTGTCTGAATGTTCTTGAAGAGTGCCTGAACCCTGTAGACGTTTGGAAATTCTTAGTGTTTAGGATAACATAAGGCTATATTAAACGTCCCTTAATTATTTTTGTTGAGTATATTTTGCTGTATATGGAAGCATGAATTGCAATTTTATAAATAATAAAATTCCTTTTATGTATGCCAACAAACCATGCAGTTTGTTTCTTTATTGGCAGGCATTAAATTAGTTTTTTAATCTATTTACCAGATGATCTATTATGCTTGTGAAATGATTACAACTCACTCCCAAATTATTCCAAACTTGAACTAACCATGGTTTACATGTTTCAGGTCAATGGCAGACTTATTTTAGGAGCAGACACCAAAATAGTTCTCAAGACACTGGAGATTATTCAAGGGGAGATAATTATGACCGTGGCACGGGTCAAACCAGAAACTGATTCAACGACTGTGGTACGTTTTATTATTAATTTTAAATCTGTATACATGACAATTTATTATATTTCATAGATTTGACTCCTTGTACATTGGAAATCTTCAACAGTGTTTTTTTTTAATTTTCTAGATTTCATAGAAAAGCTAAATAATATTCAATAATTTACATTCCATTATTATTACTTACAATGGCAATACAGTTTTGATCTGTCAGTACCTGCCGGTGCTCGCAGGTTTACTGAAGCATTCAGTGCTATGGATGTAGTGGATTTCCTCCTGCCTTAAACTGACAAGCCATGATATAAGTGAAAGAATCTTGAAAGCGGCTCTAAACCCCAATGAAAAAATATATATTAAAATATAGGAATATTCCCAGTAAATATTGAATTTGAATGTTATTTTGTCATGCTCAAATTTCTAAATAGTATTTAATGCTTGGGTATTGTTTATCAAAGCCTTCATATCTTGTACGATACCTTGAATAGTTTACAAGAGAACTATGGTATCATAGTGGATACGAAAGCTTCAAATATGATACTTGAACATGTCTTGCAGATCACACTAATAAACCAAACCTTTGGTTAAAATTTGTTTTGATATTCGTTTTCTGTAGAACTTTTCATTAATCTTTCCATCTTGTTACAGAAAATGGACCAAGTGGTGAAGGAAATCGACTATTTACGAGCACAAATTGCACAACGAGACACACAAATCAAAGATCTACGTGCGGTGTTGCCATGGAAAGAAGAAAGATCGGGAAAAGTTGTAAACTTGACTCAAAACAAACTTCTGATCGCAGAGGTGGAAATTAGCGATGATGAATTCATCGTATGAGACTAAAGTGCTTGCTAACAATCGGATTAATTTTGGTTTCCATGGTGACTCATATTTGAGTACTGTCAACCAATCAAATGTGGTGTTCTATTGTTAGTGTGTGTGTCCAAGAAAATATTGATTCACGGATAACTTTCCACCAATATGGCAACTTTAAGACAACTTGTACCATTGTTCTTTGGTATCTGGAACAACCTTCTACCAGTCTGGCATCTGGAATAACCTACAAGTCTGGTAACTAGAACAACCTTCTACCAGTCTGGCATCTGGAATATCCTACAAGCCTGGCAACTAGAACAACCTTCTACCAGTCTGGTATCTGGAATAACCTCCTACCCATCTGGTATCCATGCTATTGTTTTACCAATGTTTTCTGGTGTCTAGAATAACCTTTGATACCAGTGTTTTAGGTATCTGGAATAACTTTCTCCCACTGTTTAATGGTATCACAGATAACCTTCTGCAAGAGATTGTGTATCCAGGATAACTTCCATCAGTGTTCTCTGATAACTGGAATAACCCCGTGCCACCAGAGCTCAGGAAAATTGAGACAATTTCTCAGGATTGGCATTTATTTGAACAAGATATTGGTTGTGTTTTCTATTTTTATTTTTTTTAAAGATATTTTTAAAAAATTTAATGTTTGATGAAAGGATTACCATTACCAGAACTATTTCCTTCAAGAGTTTTGGTAGTTATGTTGTCTGCTTCAATGTCATCATGCAACAGTTTCATAGGTGGTTCATGTATGCATATAAGATCATTTGGATAAATTTAATTTACAAGTAATTTTTGTTAGATATGTTTTGAATATTGCTAGATGTTGAAAAATTTTTTTAATTGGTTTCACATTATACATTTTAATATGTATGTGTATATGCAATTAGTAATTTGAAATGCAACTATATTACATGTACCTTTAAATCAAAATATGTGATCAAGAAGATATCATAGATATATTTTTTACACCTTCATTATTTATATGGGAGTATGTTATTGATTGTGCCATGTTCTGTTGTCGACAGTTACAGCATTTTTTTATGAATTATTTTGAATTGTCACATTTAGCATTTATAATCCTACTCTACCATGTCTACATGTTTGTATCAGTTATTAATTATCAAAATCAATGACATGATTAATTCAGAATTCATCAGTGTATTTCTTCATTATGAACTTAATGAATGGTTAAAGAGGCATGATTAGACTTTTTAAATGGGTTTTTATTTTTATTTTTATGATGGCGAAGAAAGAAAATCTGTGATACAATTACTGAAAGATTTCCTATAATTTTGGCTATTGACATAAGGAGTACATCCCCAACTAGCTGTGTACCTTTAATTAAGTAGCCCACCCATTAATTTTGTGAATTTGTCTTTGTTGGAGAAAGATAAAAGTACTTGTCAAGCCGTTAACAGTCCTATTCTACTGAAATTTCAACCCCACTGGCTGAGACCAGTAGGGGCATTTTCTATCACACATGGATACACAAGGACACTATGATTAGAACCACTGGTCAAACAGCATTTGATGATAATACGGGTCATAAGCTCATCTTGAAGTCATCCAATGTCAGCCAGCCATTTTTTGTTGCATCTTTCCAACCATAGTGTACATACATACATTCATACACACACCAATCCATCCATCAATACCTCCATCTATCCATAACTATCTATATCTATCCCTCCATCTATCTATCCATTCATACCTCTATCCATCCATCTATTGAAACATACATCCTCTATCAATCCATTCCTCTATCAATCCATCTATCCATACCTCTATCAATACACATATCCTCTATCCATCCATTTCTCTCTCTCTCTCTCTCTCTATATATATATATTTTTTTTTTTTCTCTATCCATCCACCCCTCCCTCTACTTATCCATCCATACTTCCATCCACCCATCTATTGATGTACTAGCATAAATCCCCTAACCATCCATATCTATCCATCTATTCAAACCTCTCCATCCATCCATCCATTCCTCTATCCATCCATCAATCTATCTATACATACTCCCTATCCATCCATCCATTCTATTCATCCATCCACGCCTCTATCTATCCATCCATCCATCAATAGCCACTCTTCTTTACTCCATGTACCAAGCAACATCACTTGACAACATCACTTGACAACATCACTTGACAACATTACCAATCAAAGGGTCACAAGAAAACCTGCAGGACACAAGACTTGTTCAGTATCTAGTGGAATCGTTAAGTAAATATAATTATCATACAATCTTGATGTTGCTTTACTGTGTAGTGCTCAGTATCTAAGAGGAAATTGTTAAGTAAATATAATGATCATACAATCTTGAGATGGCTTTACTGTGTAATGTTCTAGTATATGGAATACAACCATAAGCACAATCATAATTTAAATTATCAATGTAAGTACTATTGTCGTAAATGTTAATGAATTATTTAAGACCAATCATTGTTAAAGACTGTTTAACAAATAAATATGTTATGATAATAATTAAAATATGTGTAAGATATTTTCAGTGAATGCCAAGATAAAGACAATTATTAAAATTCATATTTAATCTTATGATTTAATAATGAAAATATACAAATATAAAGATATGTTTATGGAATTTTATGAGATTAATGTAAATTATTAAATATCTGTAGACTATATCATTGTACAATTTAATAATAAAATATACATATATAATTGTCGGTACATTAATTTCCAAGTTCTTCTGGTATGCATTGGCAAAGTTAACCAATTTTGGTTCCATCATTTTTATTTGTAAAAACTCTGTACACTTACAATTCTATGCAAATGTATACATGTAAATGTATTATATGTATTAATAGTTTAAGTAAATTATGTCATGTTGTATAAAATAAAATAAAATACAACGCATGTATTTTGTTATGGTTGTTGGCTATTGTTAACTGAAGAATGCGAAGCAACAGTAATTTTGACTTGTTAGGAATTTACACCATTTCAATTTTCAGTATTTTAGTCGTCTGTTTTTTAAAGGGAGGAAAATCTGTAATGGTGTTGTGCTACAGTAAGACCTAGTAGTAATGGCTGGTACAGATGAGGGTGTTAACTGAGAAGTGCACACTATATCTGTAATTCTGTATCCTAGCATATGAAACTGTTCTCCACAGCAAAGATGATACCAGCTTCCCAAATTCAAACTCAAACCTTAAAGGCATACAATCATGGGGTTGTTTACATATTTCATGGTCAAACGTATTTTTACATGAATGTATGTACACTTGATGTGTTTACACAAGTATATTGGGTAACCAGCTACATTTTCCACATATCCCACCGGTTTTCAATACTTTCATATTTCATTATTTTTTAATATTTATAGTTTTGTAGCGTTATTGCTACCAGTAGTCATGAAAGGTTATTTTGACCATTTTAATGATTAGAGTTATCCACCTTACTCTATTAGACTAGAGAAAATTGAGATATTACAGTACATTACCAAATGATTATTCTGGATTTAATGGAAACGTAAATTGCAATGGAATGTTACCTATCCTACAGCAGTGAAAACATATTTCGAGGTACAAAACACACACACACACACACACACACACACACACAACACAACACACACAAACAATAAGCCAACACATTAATATAATATAAAACAATATTTATTTCAGTTGTAGAGTCTGAAGCAACATTCAATAAATATATAGTTGTTATAATTGTGTAGTACACAGAAATACATTTGACTTCAAAACTTGTAAACTGCTGAATTCAAAAGAAACATTAAAAAAATATATAAAAGAATAATGGAAATGACAACAGACCATGCATCCAGATTTGGTCTGGTTATAACAGCGAGACTATGGTACATTAACCCTCTTCCTGCTGGAGGCAACCAGAGATGCTCTAAAGAGCTGTGACTGCCTACTCCAGCAGGGAGAGGGTTAATTGTGTCAATCTGCCATTGGATGAGCTAGACTATTAACAATCTTTTCTTTGGACGGACAAAGTGGATTCAATATGGACAATGTACAATTTGCAATTATTTTCATGATATTTTCTATTTAATTACTACCAACAAGAAACAACAGAATTAATCCATGAAAACAAAGACAAGGAGATTTTCCCCCTCTATTTAACAACAGTATTATTTACATATATTACCAAAATAACATCAACTGCACACAATATATTACCAGCAAACTAAAAATCAAATTTTCCGAAATTTACAAAATCAGAATTGTTCTACATTTTGATGAATGATGAACATTTTCAATGTAATAGCAATACGGTAAATGTATAAAAAAAAAATATATAAATCACTGCGTAGTTGTTACATTATAAAAGTTGTACATCAATGCAATACAAGTTGTTACATTATTACAGCTGTACACCAATACAATACAAGTCTGTATTCTCAATTGACATTAGTGTGACTAAGATCTACAGACACTTACTGAAAATACTGTACATGGAAACAGGAAATATGCTTATCACAGCAAAATAGAAAATACTCCTCAGGGAGTTGTGAAGGTGAAATGAGAGCACATAGATCCATTGACGGCGGTAATAATGTAGTGCTAAGAGCATGCTCTCAAAAAAAGTACTGAGATTCACCAAATTGAATTGCTCAACATGAAGTATAAATGGTTAAATTATTATTCTTGCTGATACTGCAATATTATTGTGTAGTTAAAACTGTAAAAACTTGCAATATTATTGGGTAGTTAAAACTGTAAAAACTATGAAAGTTTGTGTTCCTTACTTCAGTAAAATAAATGTCCTGACAATTTCCTTGACATAAATAATCTTAATTGATAATACAAATTTAATCCATTCCAACTTTTAAAACAATAATACAAAATTTAAAAATTCTTGTGAATAAAATAATTCTTAAATATCGATATTAATTGTGTTCTCATTGTTGCGATCTGCTTCTATAGTTTATGATTGTATCTGGTGAGGCAAACCAATTTTACTATGGCTAGAGCATACCTCCCATGTTTTGAGATAGTCACCAATGTACACAGGATTTAGAGGCAAGAACAGAATTCGATCATAGCTGACTCAGTGACTTTCAATAATATCAAATGTTAATAAGGAAATATTAATAGCTCATAATTTAGCACAATCCATGACCTTTCATCAGAATGTGCTATTACAAAGACATTTTAACATCTTGCCAAAAAAAATATTTAAAAATACCAGGATAAAATAAATATCAGTAAAGTATATTAACACTGACTGAATTTTGCCAGGTAAAAATGAACATCATTCCTGCGTATAATCAAATTCCAAATGTGTAGAGATGAGATTTCCAATCATTTTCTATATAAGTTTTCGTCAGTCCTACTTTTGACTTCCTTTTGCATTTTTCTTTTCTTCGTCACTTGAGTCGGAATCTAAAACATAAAGTGGGTTGGTTATGAAAAACAATACACACACAATCAAAATTAAATAAAAATTTACATTAAAACAGGGGTCGAAATATATACAGTATATGCCACCTTAACTTTTATGTCTACCAAATGAATAATATATTCAACAGAATTATTCTGTTGAGTATATACATGTTTCTGCTTTTGTTCTTCAAATGTATTTTTGCATTGCTCAGGTAAATTCTGTTTCCAATTAAAACATGGACTTCAATTGTAATAAAAAAAAGTGGGTCAAATTCTATTTTTAGACCGGGTTTAACGATTCTGGTGATAACCTACACGGTGACATATGTGTGGCTGTCGTTTTATTTACGTTTATTTACATACCTTACATTGCATCACGATCTATCACGTGCGCACCATGCTGAACAACATAATCGAGGGGAAATTTAAGCATACGATCCGTATTAATGGCGTATTAAGATTTTATTGGGAGTTTAGTTAACCCAAGGCCTAGTACAAGTGTTTGGCTATCACCGGAACTTGGGAAATTCTTGGAAATTCTAAAAATAGACCTGGCCTACTTCAAGTTACAAAAAACAAATATAAAGGAGATAAATGAAATACAACAAAAGAAAGTTTGAAAAGTAAAGGATCAGATGTTAATAAATGTTTTAAAAGGTTACATAGAAACGACAGACAAAGAGTTAAATATTGTATACACATACATAAATTTAGCATGTTTTAACCACATAGATTTTAAATATATACAACTGTCACACAGACAAGGATAAATAAAGCTTTACGATAGGCAATAATTATCGTTGGTGTTTTTTTAACAAACGTTCCACAAATTAGTGATCACTTTACGGCAAGTGATCTATAAATAATATAAATTTGTCTAATGGTTTTAGGGCATGACGATTGAGGATCAAACTCAATTTCATCCAATGCACAAACCTGTGGACTAACATTCTTTCCTATATACAGCAAAAATATCATAGAAGTTCAACAGACTACAGGGGTATTTTAATGTGGATTTGCCAGTACTGTAACTGTACTAATTTTAGTTAAACAAATAAAGAGCGAGGAAATTGATCTGGATGCATCTGTGTATCTGCGTATAGGCAGCAATTCACCTGGACTAGTAAGTAACCTGAGCAAATCAACAGAAAAGTTAATCCTGTTGTAAGGCACAGTGGTAAAGTGTCAGGCTGTGTAGCCAAAGGTCACAGGTTTTCTGATAGTCATGATAGGATGCAATGTCTGAACTATATTGTACCAACGAAGTACTTGCATTTTCACTGTTATGGCAATTACCCTAATAATTTTAAAAAATAATTAAATTTGTAGCTGTTTGAATTATTATAAAAATACAAAAATTTAAAATGATCGGTATTCGTATAATTAGGGACAACCAAATGAAAGTACAAAATATGGTTGTAAGTGAAATGATAAATAAATGAAGGATTTAATCATATATATAATTCAAATATAAAAATATTGATTATGTTTGTATTTTTAGGGTCGGAACAAATTATTTTTGGTGATTAATTTAGGTGTTCGAACTATTAGAGGGTTTGAATTATTAGGGTAATTATGATATCTTGTCTTGTATAAACTATAATGCTGTGCTCAAAATAGAATTTTAAAAATGTCAGTACCAGCTGGAACATTACTGCAACATTCAGCGCTTCAGATGTTGAGGGTTTCCTCCTGCCCTAAACTGACTAGAAGTGACATAAGTGAAAGAATCTTGAAAGTGGTTCTAAATTTATTAAAACCAAAACAAAAATGTTATGGCCATAGTTATTTGCTTCCCTGGTTTACAGATATTTCTGTGATAATTTTAGCTTGGGTGGTCAAAAATAAAAATAAAAATAATTTGATATTTTGGTAAGCCTGTCGGGTTAAATATTATAATAATAATTGGAGATTATGAATGGTCGGTTGACAGAAAGTAAATATGATTTATACCCGGTAAATATAAACACCAGTACACATAAATTATTCAGATTTGAATACACAATTATTTACAAAGTACTGCTTGTCAATAGCAGTAGTTGTTATAAATTAGACTTTTGTTTTATATATTTACCAGTAACCAATCAAATTGGCTTTGACATTGGGTCAATCATTTCTTGCCAGTCTTTGTTCATGTTCAATGATGGGTTAGATGACTTTTTCTATCAATATTTATTATTATAATTGTCTAAAGACTAGTACACTGTTGGCGGAATATAATAAAAATAATTATTTTTATTTTCCAAAGTGGAAATAAATTGGGTCAGCGGATCCATAAACCAGGGAATCAAATAACAATGGCCTAAATAAAATAAAATTAAATGTTTAAAGCCAAACATTGTTAGCACACAGATACTCAACAAACAACACGTGTGAACATGTGTTAGTAAGCGCAGATGGTTTAAATGTGATGTTATGTAACATGCAAAGATTTATGATAACCTTTTCTACTATTCTTGATATCACTGTTATCATTCTTGGTATCATGTTTATCTTCCTTAGAAGATTCCACCTCTACTTTGGGACTTTTGCTTCCTAGAATTGAAAATGTAAAACATAAAAAAAAAATAGGTATATTGATGTTGAATATTTCAAAGAAAAAACCCATCTCAGCCAAACAATTCTTACGTTGATAAAAAAAAATAAGCATACATAAAATATTTGTAGGTTGACAAATATTAAACTTCCCGCTGGAAGAATACATGTACTAGCATATGACAACAGAAAGTTTTTGATACAGTATCACAGATTATGAAAAAAACACATATACATGTAAATCATATGTGCTGCAACTCAAAGAATATATATTATTAGCATGTCTTGAAGCCATTTAGAATATCATGGTTCATAGTGTGGGAGAAAACAAGGCATTGAAACATGAAACTTATATATATCTGTCCTCTGAAATAAAAAATACACTGTACATGAAAAATATCATTAAAGATACAATAGCACACTTGTTTTGATTTCCTAAACAATTCTATTTGTAATGTAAGTGTAAATGATGATCAATGTAACACTTGATGTCTAAAAGATAAATCCATTTTGTAACCTAATCAGAGATGGCAAATCTCAAATTCCCACTAATTCATTCATTTCAAAAGCAGTTCACAAAATATTTTCCTCCTATAGAAGAGATAAAACAAGTCTGATTCTGTATTTAAGAATAATAAACAATTTGGCAATCTTTGTGTTTATTATTTGCATAACTTTTCATTCACAAAATGTCAATTCCTGAAAATTGCGCTAGGGTACCTTTAATGTAAAGACACCCAAACCATCACATTAGGTCAGAGAGGACACCAGCAATTTCATAAAGCAAACGACAGACTGAGATTGAGAGAGTTGGTGATAGAGGGTGATAGGGGTGATGTTGGATTGAAGGAGTGTGTGTGTGTGTGTGTGTGGAAATCACCTTGGTTGGTGTGGATGACCAAGATTGGCGTTGGGAGGTCAATAATCCAAATGTGGGCTGAATAACCCAGGAGTAAATGACCAGTGGTAGGGTGCATAACTTGAATGGTGGGGCTGAATACCCTAATTTCTGGGTGGTGGGGTTGATATCGGGTGGTGGGGGTGGATGACCCAAATGTGGAGTAGATTACACAGATGTTGGGTGGATGATAGCATGGTAGGGGTGGATGATAGCATGGTAGGGGTGGATGACTTGAATGGAAGGATTACATGCTCTGGATGGTGGGGGTAGGGGTGGGTGTAGACAGGTTGAAAGTGGTGGATAATGTGGGGTAAAAGTGGACGACGGGTGGGTGGAGGCATCTGAGTATATCCACATTTCCACTTCTGAGATACTGATGATAATAAACACTAAGCTGTAGTCCAAATGAATTTAATATTCTACCTATACAGCCGTGAAGAATTATTGCTTATTTATTATAGTAAAATATTAACATAGATATACAACATTAGGCATTAGTTATTGAGCAACGAGCCAGGAAGAAGTCAATTTTTATTTTTTTATGAAAGCAAGGCATATGATTTTTGGAAGCATTATTCACTTAGGTTAAAGAAAACATTTGGTTTCAGACTGAAATATAGTGAAAATGTAATTTTTATGAGACTGTGTGTGTGTGTGTGTGTGTGTGTGTGGATGTGTGTGTGTGTATGTGTGTGTGTGTGTGTGTGTGTGTGTGTGTGTGTGTACAAATATGTACATGCATGTATGTGTGTGTGTGTGGTTTGCTGGGTTAGTAAGCCTGTGACTTCCATATGGGTGATGGGTGTAAAGTGTGATTGTGTGTAGTGTGATTGTGTAATGGTGTGACTGTGTATGATGATCATTGGTGTGACTTGTGTGATGGTATGACTGTGTGATTGTGTGACTGTGTATGGTGTGAATGTGTGTGCTGATAATTGGTGTGACTGTGTGATGGTGTGACTGCATGGTGATGTGACTATGATTGTGTGACTGTGTCTGATGATCATTGGTGTGACTGTGTGATAGTGTGACTGTGTGACTGTGTGATTTGATGTGACAGGGTGTGACTGGATGGCACAAATGTAGGACAGTATATAGAGGCTGTAATCTGATTTATTGTGATTGGGTTTGATTTGATATGGTGCAGTTACACAAGTTAGTGCAGCACAACCGTCTATACTACCTTCGTCCTCATCATAATCTTCCTCATTTTTCTCCTCTCCATCTTTATGTAAACAAGGCAGCAATCGTAAGAAACTTGTGCAATCGCGTGTTGAAGCCAGAGACATTACAGTGGATATATAGCACACTAGTGACTAGCATTGCAGTACAGTAAGAAACTTGTGCAGTTTTAAAATATTTTAATTATTTTCTGGCTATATTCATATCTAGATCCTAATATGGTAGATACTGTCAATTAAATCACAGTTTAAAAAAAGGATTCAGAAAATGCATCTAAGGAGAACAACAAAGAGATATCTGCAGTCCTATCTATCCAGTGATGAATACGTTCCTAGTGAACTAAGAAATAATTATCTGTGAAACAGTGATCTTAAGAAATAATTATCTGCAGGGCTGCATGTGAACTAAAAAAGCATTTTCTGCGGGATTGTGAACTAAGAAATAAATATCTGCGGGACTGCAAAAACTAAGAAACCATTATATCTGCAGTAGTGTGAACTAAAAAATAACTTCACCTGGGACTATAACTTTTTATAACTAAGAAATTATTATCTGCGGGACTGCACCGACCTTTGGCGTCATCCTGATTGTCCTTTGTCCCGTCTTCTCTGTCATCGTCCTTTTCGTCATTGACACCCTTGACAATTTTATCGTTGACGTCGTCCAGGGCTTTCTTAATGGCTTCCTCGGCGGCGGAGTCATTCTGAGACTGCGCCATCTCCAACGCCCGCTCAAATGAGTCAGATGCCGCCTGCAGTTCATTCAACTTCACTGTATGTGGAACAGAAAACTGAGATTAGAACGGAGCTGTGTGGTGATTGAAGGGGAGTAAAATCATTATAATCGTCACTATTTTGTCTTTTTGTTTGTTTCAAGATTATTTTAAATTTTTATTATTGCTTATCATACACGTGGTTGCCAATGGACTGAGTCAGTTGTGCTTCAGACTAGAATGTAGTTATTATGTGGTGATTGAAGTAGGGGTTATATTCATATATTCATCATATGTTTATCATCAGCATTTGTAAACTATATTTTCTCAAGAAATGATTTAATAAAAATGAATGAGGACTCATATTTATGCAGGAGACCAAGATTTCATGAAAATCGATTACTTTTTATGGGATTTTATCACAACAACAGTGACAGACTCTACAATTTCTCAAATGTTCAAATCATTGGGGATAGGTTATCAAAATGCATTTGATGAAACTCAGTCTGCAGTTGTTGTTCTCAGACAAGAGGATGTAAATCGGTTACATTTAAAAAAACACAATTATGAGGTAGCAGTATTCAGAACCCTGCACATTTTTAAGCCACAAATATTTTACCCTCTGACTATTATGCCATGTCTTGCTCTCTGACTATTATAAGCCAAATGTCAATGTCTATTATATGCCATATTTCTTGCAGATTGCCCTCTGACTAATATAAGCCATATGTCTTGTCCTCTGACTATTGTAAGCCATGTGTCTTACCCTCCGACTATTACAAGCAATATGTCTTACCCTAGGCTATCATAAGCCATGTGTCCTACCCTCTGACTATTTTAAGTCACATTGTCTTACCCTCTGACTATTACAAGCAATATGTCTTACCCTAGGCTATCATAAGCCACGTGTCCTACCCTCTGACTATTTTTAAGTCACACTGTCTTACCCTCTGACTATTACAAGCAATATGTCTTACCCTAGGCTATCATAGGCCATGTGTCTTACCATCTGACTATTCTAAGTCACATTGTCTTACCCTCTGACTGAGCCACCAGTACTGTAGCATGTAGCTGCCAGCTCCCATCATCAGCTTCTTTGGCGGCTGCTAGCGACTTTTCTCCGTAGTCCCTGGCCTCCCCATATTTCTGGATTTCCAGGTAGCACCGACCAATTTCATGGAACAACCAAGTCTTTTCTAATGGTGTTTTACTAAGAGGTAGCTTTTCTTCCCAGCTGAATATAAAGGAAAAAACTGAGTGAGCTAATGGGCAATGCTCTATCGATTGGGCCAAAGACTAGTAGGAGCATCTTTTATCCAATACATATGTGACGATTCTAGTGAAAATTTGTGACCTTACGATCACTGTGAAGACATGACGGCCGCCCACGACGTACGTTAGAAAGACATTTTTCAGGAATATTTGCAAATTTGCTTACTTAAAAGTATGTAGATCCATTACAAATTTGAATAAATTTGTTACCGACATGATTTACAAGTCAAAATTTCTCGTTCATCCCTCGATCTTCGGTCTCGGGGTATTTGAGAAATTTTGGCTTGTACAAACCCGTACACCCCAGAAATCACACTGGTAACGAATATCACACCCAGCTACACCTACTTATAGCCTCTATACTTACATTTCTATGGCTTTTTTAAATTTCCCCATTCGGGCCAACACACGTCCCAAATTATCAAAAGCACGTGATTTGACTTCTTCCAGATCCCTGTAAACATAGAAATACAAATTTTAAAACCTAATTTATGATCCGCATGGATAAATTATAAGGAATTTATGGTATTTTTCTAGAAATGCAATACTGAAGTTATCATTTTGAATGCACATCTTTTTTTTTCTAAATTGAAGTTTCAAGCTATTTTTAGTGTTATTTCATCCAAACCACAGATCAGTTAATGGCTGGGTGAAATCTGCAACACCCGTAGCACTTATGGTTGCAGTAAACCATAAAGTTGCTTGCAGGTTTATTGCAGCAATCAGCACTACGGGTGTTGTAGGTTTCACCCTGCAATATTGATTGATTGAATTCGTGCTTTACGTCGCAGCGGGAATATTTCACCCATGTGCAACATCACCCTGCTCTAAACTGACATACTGGTACATATATCACAAGTTGCTGGATCGCGAGCCCAATGCTCTGAGCCAAGACCTAGTAGGAGAATCTTATATCACACCCGGCTACATATAGTCAGGTGCACATCTAGGGGTGGTAGCGCAGTGGTAGAACAGTTGGACTTCAGAGCCAAGGTTCCAGGTTCAAATCCCGCCCCGGGGGACCGGCATCAATGTTCGCGAAAGTTACCTTTCTGACGCGATATTGA
>JAUTBT010027375.1:0-14330 GCA_032361225.1 Lepetodrilus schrolli
TGACTCCGGGCCGACCAGTCCTTGCTTTACCCCTTTAATGCTGAGCGCCAAGCAGGGGAACAACAAGTACCATCTTTCGGTATGACGTGACCGGGAATCGAACCCGCGACCTTTCGCACTCCGAGCCGACGTATGTGTTAGCATACTTTTAACTTTATTCACATGTGTTTATTCAGTTTTGAGTATTAACAAATTATCTGTTCAGACTGTACATCAAGAATTGAAGTTCATTAGCATAGGTGCATGATATATCAAACAAATGGAGCGGTATAAGGTTTCACAACAGCTGTGGCAGTAGGATGAATAAACACAATATATAATCATTAGTCAGAATAGGGGTAGTCAGAACTCGGTAACCAATGAACTTTTTAATAAATGTACGATTCAACAGGATACATACAGACAGATTAATATATATATAATATAAATATATATATATATATGGGTCATTAGCTTTCCCTCAACATAAATTTAGCTTTCCGACAAATTTAGCTTTCCGACAAATTTAGCAAATGTAATTTCCAAATGTCCAGACCTCTACAAGAACTCGCAGGCGCATTTAAAGAAGAATCAGGGACTAAGCAAGGGGTGAAATGCGTGTATGACCACGTTATTAAGACAAAATTATCTGTAGGCACGGGCATTCTAGCCTAATAGTAGCTATGCCCCTGAGAATGGCACCAGATTTCTCAAGCCGAGTTTCAAAATTTGGTAGACCGCTTCTCCCTCAAAACACCCGCAGCCACTTATTTATTTGTATTGAGTACATACTAGTATATATTAAGATTTCCACTTTTGTAGGTATTTCCAATAATGTTCATGATAATCAGGTCTTCACCGGTTACCCAGACATTCGTGTGTCTACTGATGTTGCCAAGGTTACTGGATCTTGTTCACGATTTACTTCTTCAAAAATCGAAATACTTTAGGTGTATTCAAGCGTGCAATTAGGGGATACCTTTAAATCCAACTAGTCGTATGGAAATCCGTTTATCCTCTCGCTCTTACAGAATAAAAGACAATTATTTTTCCTCAACTAATATACGCGGATGCTTCGCGACATCAATCAACTGTAAGCATAGATGTATCGATATGAACAACATCATGAATACGGATTGGACACCAGCATTTCATAAAAATAATAATAATAATAAGACAGCGCCAAGTGCTTACATGCACGAGGACATGTCCGCAGTGCATAATATTGAACAGTTATCCTAAATGTCTAAAACGATAGGCTAGCGAGAAATATGAGATGGCAACATTGATTCTGCCAAAGTGTAGTGTCGTATTTCTACATATACAGACACTATATATTATTATTATTATTCTGAGCTCGTGATGCAACCTGTTGTGCGTAGACAATAGCTAGTGCTCTCCGTTTCGCACTCCAGTGCATTAGTAATTCTCACATATGTCCTATACGAGCATAATTCTACCCCCACAAGATCAATGTGCGCTCATTTCATATGCAAAATTCGTTGCATAATGAATTCATTGAAAACGCAGCGATTCGTAATTTACATAGGACGTACTACATACTAGTACTATTGCCCCCGATATACAGTGGACATTAAACAATTTAATTGTGCTCTTAAAAACGTATTAACATATGTCATACCATAAATATCCCCTCTCGACTTCATTTGTCTGGTCAGCCCAATTTGAAAAGAGTGAATTTCTGACAAATGTACTTGACGTATTTGCAGTCATCAATGAATAAAGAAAATGGGCTTTCAATGTTTTTATGAGACGATTAATGATTGGAGATGTCGTCCACGGAGAATTTCTATTTACACACAGCTGTCATTCTTTGGACAATGGCCTATAGATACATCTCTGCATGGGGAAGACCATTGGCTAGTGTGTAAAGGGCCGCAGGATTCTGACCATAGTCCGAACATTCAATAGCAGAGGACGTCAACAATGGCTCGGATCGGCAGAAATGGAATCAAACAGCGGGACATAACCGCAACAATAGATAGACGAACTAATGGATCGATATAGATGGAGATTTTGACCGACTGGATGCCGCAGCCGCACGCAACAGGCAATATACTATGGTACAGAAATCCAGGGCCAAGCGTCAGCGAACGTGTATACTTTCAAATACAAACCTGAGAAAAATATATACGGATAAAATGTGTACAACATTGTTTTTTTTGGACCACACCACATCAGCTAAAGTTGTGGGTCTGGGTCACCATGGTCCTGTTAAAGAGTTTATGGTCTAGTTAGTTCAAGGCGACATTTTAAATGTTGGACCTCCTCCGCCTCGTGGTTAGGGTGATCTTGACCTACATCGTGATGAAAACCTGTGCTTTTCAAGGTTTGGGGGAGTTTGTATGTACAAAATGATAGAATGTGTCAACTCTACAGGTATCAAGTTTTGCACTGCGGATATTGAATTCAGACTATAAGCTGTGCGCGTGTCCGTTTTCATTGTAACACCTGCATAGTAAGATATCGATTTTTAGTAGTAATTATGGCGTAGATACATGGCCTATAACAAACTCCCGATAACTAACAAGACCGGAGGACATACCTGTTCCGAGGTCAGACTACTAGAATCCAACAGGTAGGACTGGTGCACCCACATTTCAATGGCGGACACATCTGGAAGCAGCAGACGACACAATTTTCTGGCCCCCGCCACAAGCAGACGACATTTCAGGATCGCCGAGTTTGGAACTGCAGAACCACTGAGAAGATACATCGTACATCAGTGAATTCTACCAGTGCCAAGAGCAGTCGAACCATCAACATTTCTCTCTTCCCCCTCTCTCTTCCTCTAGCAGACGAGTTCCTGTGCATCTTCCTTCCATCCGAGTTTCCTCCCGCCAAGCAGTGCGCCATGCCTCCTCCGTTAGCGAGATCTCTCACAACGCAATTATCCCCCCGCGAAACAATATGGCGAACAATGGTCGTAAAGTGAAGCCAAGCGAGGTAGAGGACACCGGTTTGACTTGCAAAACTTAGCCAAACTCACGTCGTCATTCAAGCGAGATAAACAACTACCAAGCGAAATTTCAAAGCTGTAGTTTCCCATGGCCACGATGTCGTGCAGCGAGTCGAGATATTAAGGCCTTGATCGACTGACTGTAGCATTGAATCCCAGTGCCGCATAGCATGAGAATAATTTACGGTCGATCGACGAGTTTTGGTTATAAGTAGTAATCAATATTATATACACACCCCAGTCATGCTCTAGTTCACACGTTAACTCGACGGCGTGTCATGTCCGCAAAGCGCTGTGGGAAGGTACAGGTTGTGTCCCCCTTATATTGCACACAGGTATCTGGGGAGTCGACAGCAGGTGCTGATGCAACAAGCAGTAGTAGTAGAACATATACGATCGCTCGGTGCGTTAATACTTACCTGCACATGCTACAGTCCGACATATTTCGGAGGACGTAAATTGGATCCACCAGCATGGTCATCATAAGGGACTCTATTATGGTTGGCATGTGTTGCTGGGGCCGTGTCGCTACACTGTCGGAGGTAGTTAGTGGTGGAGGAGGATATGAAAAACGGGGGGGGGGGGGTCTGTTTAGATTCAACAGGTTATGAATGTGACTGACGTGACAAATTATTCTGAGAGCAGCAGCTGGGGATGAAATAGAACCGGAGATACGGATCTGTCACAAGGTGCTGGTCGTCGGCGATTCGTGTAAAGAGTAAGCAGTGCTAAGTGCACATGATTTTGCATCCGGTCCGGAGATGCGCACAGCCGTTTCCGGTGCGCGATATATGTAACACCTGCACTTCACGCGTGATGAGACACGGATGCGGAACAATTGTAGACATCCTTCAAACAAGAAATCATACTGTTTGAATTTGAATAAAATGTAAAACGGATATACAATGACGAATTAATCCCACAAGAACTATTCATTAACATGGAACACTTTACATGATTGAGAATGAATTGTCAGAATCTATCATTTGCTGTACAAGATGGTTGGTTCATTTTAAAAATGATCGTGTTGGTCCATTTCACGAACGTTTAGTCTCGAGCCATATATGGTACAGGAAGATCACGGATATGGAACAATACCCCGTGAATTCTACCAGTGCCATTTACGGCAAGAAATGGTCATGATGGCAAATAGAGAGAGAGAGAGAGAGAGAGAGAGAGAGAGTTTATTAGTCACATCCGATGCACATACAAATAGTCATAAAATATACATCTGCCATTCAATGTTATACTACATGTGGGCGATATAATTAAAACATTGGTAGCGTCTTTTCATCTTCACCAAAGAATGATAAAATTAATTTAAGTGTCAGGTAAATATGCTTAGTATGAAGGGTATGCAACAAAAACCTAAACTAAAACACATGCAACACTATAACTATTAATATTAAGTAGATATACAGTGTAAAGTTCGCCATGTTCCTGTAGCAATATCAACGTCTGCAACTACGACATTAAGTGTCCATGGCATACTAATATTGATAAGAGACGTGTCCTCGGGGAATAATGAGCTATCTCTTATCGATTCACTGATTGTGCAGTGGTATAAACGTTGCGCACGTCCTATTTGTTACCAGCGGCCAGGGTTGTTATTATTATCACACAAGCAGGTACCCGGATGGACATATATTGCCGCCAGGTGGCGTTAAATAATTATTTTAGCTCCGCCACTTCATATTGGAATGGTCACATCGTCGAAATCATCGATTTAATCTGGGGTCAAATTGACCGTAAAAGTAATTATATACACATTACTCGGAAGATATTGTTTTATTTGTGAAACTAAATTAAATAAACGGAAAGTGCCCCAATATTAGTGTATAACGATGTAATTACAACGTCCACCTTTCATAACATCAACAACAACAAAAAAGTATGGATGTAAATAAAGTATGTGGCATCTCCGATTCCCTTATGCTTTTATCACGGATCGAATCATGTCTTCTAGAACAGTCAATTTCCCAAACCTTGAATCAAATAAATTTAAAACTAATGTTGTGCATTAATTTTACCGCGGTCTGTTATGTCTGTATATCACAGGGCAATGCTCCTTAGTGTTATCATGTAACAGCCTCCATTGAATTTAGACGTGTAGAGACGTTCATTTGTAGACTGATGTATAGCTATAGTCTACCTGGGCGCCCCGCCCCATTCAGGTAACACCTGCCACATATAGGCCTACACACAGCACATACTACAGCTGGCGTGATTAAACGAGTGTATAGAATAGAAACAACAGCGTTATAACCAAGGACGGGAATATAATTAATATTCCGAGGTTAAAACTGCTTGGATAAATTATCCCTTTAACAAACGTTATACTGACATCAATACTAATACCGTATTGAAAGAAACAATTTCAAAATTTTATTAAATATTCATAGTAATGCCAGTTCAAAATAATATTAAATAACATTCATAGTAATGTAAACTACAATATTTTTTACGTAATTATAGTAATACTATGCTACCAATAGTGAGGTCAACTGATATATTTTGTAAATAGTCTAAGAAGACTAAAGTGAAATCGTCAGCATACTAAAACATCATTTTACATCTAAATGTTTTTCACTATATTACTTTATACGTAGTAGATATATATCTCAAAACATAAAATGTAAATTCAAGTATTCGGAAATTACTAGTGGTTAATGTTGGTAAATATAAAAATTCAAGATGGCGGCGAAGCGTTCATTTACAAGTATCCACGTCCTCTTGTGTGAAGGTGTATGGGATCAATACGTATGGTCACGTGTTGCATAAGGCTGGACATCGGTTACAGAGGTCAAGGTTGAAAAACGAGCCTCCGATTCAATACTTGATTTAGCATCGGAATATATAGAAGCCATTTCGGATTGCATTAAGCATTAACACTAATGCTACGATATAGCCTTCATTAATTAAATATAGTTAATTAATTACAATGTTAGCCTGTCTTAAAATGAGCAGGAATATACAAGGTATATATTTATACACGTTTTTAATAATTAAATGTTCACGAGTTTTTGCTATACAAAAATCAAAGAAGCTGCTTTAATTGTGAATTTGGATACGTTTCGTAACGGATGTAAGAATTAGATGTAAACCTTAACCATCCCACTTAATCGATGAAATAAACGAATATTCGATTTATAAATCCTCGTGCGCATAAAGGAGCGTTGTATATTTAGAAAATATCACATTACAAGTGACTCCTATTAACCGTGCTGGAGTGGGTTCCCCGTTATCAATACAACCATTTACCCAACATTACCCAACATCCTTACATAACATCCGACATAAATATTATTCGATATCAAAGCATAAAATTTTAAAGACACACTTACATGATAACGTTATCAGAGAAACAACCATCACTGGCCGCGGCTTCTGTATCTGGGTATGACGACCACTGGTCAATACGTGTGTCTTGACCGCCAGTCTTTAGGCTGTTCGGCAACTCTGACCACACAATGACCAGTTAGGTAGGTATAGGTACAGCCGCCTCCTCGCCGCAACCGCGGGAGAGCGCTCGCGCATTAGAGGACAGTGAGCGCTGGCCAACGCTAATTACGTAACAGTGGCTACAACACAATGGGTCATTCCGCAAGGTCAACTCCCAGTAATCAATGTCTTATTCCTGGTAATTTGCGTCGGCCAAGCGTTAATAAGCCCATGGAAGCGGCCCCAGGGGGATTAGCGTTACATGAAAGGATATATAAAGTCCTCGGGGGGTTGCCTAATCCGCGTTCGCTTTTGCTACCTGTGAAAGTATTTTTTCTTAACATTAACACGTATTGTTCGAGAAATCTGTCATCTGACCGTCAACTAAGGCCGATAACCGCTGGGGATATATAGCTGCTTTTCTTGTGTAATTACGTAATGTATTATTGTGCTCGAGATTAAAACATTTCTGTTGCTTTGGGAAAGGGGTTTAAAGGGTGTTTTAATACGTTTTCAATCGAGACGATGCAACTTGATTGCAGACGGCTCTCTTTCTCCAATTGTATTTTTTTGTTTGTAATTGGGCATTAGCTGAATACAGATTAATGAGAATTATCGGTGCATTCATAGTACGAGAGTGAAAGGCATACACGCAGTTGAATAGTGATGGTCGTTCTGGACTGAATTGGCACAAAATGTAGTAATGTGCATTCACTTGGTATATAGGCATCATTGCCTTTGTACCTCCGAAAATAATTTCACCGCTCCACCAAAGTCGATTATTGAACGAATGTGTCATCTACCGAAGAAGTTAGATAGTATTGTACATTTGAGCGACTCGTATATTATTTAATAACAAAAATATTACGATATTGATAACTAGTGCGGCGGCAGGAACATAATATTTATGCTCTGGTTGAATACAACACGTGGTTCGACCAATCAATTGCAAGGGAGTTTCATGCAAAACATCGTTTAGCCTGCATATGCCGACCATCTACGACTGTATGCTTTTAAGGCGACATCGGTTGTTTTTAAATTAAATTTAAAGCGCTGTATTTCCTCGTTCAATTATTCATAATTCGTCCAGTTATTTCACCTTACTGTACAACGACCTGTGAAATAAGTTGTGTACGTCACTTAGAAGTCAACCAGAAACCGTATTAGCTAATGCCGACGTCATTCCTGACTATCATCCCGTTTGTGCGCTATACAGAGATCATAGACTACATAGATGTGCCGTGATTACGGTAATGTTCTCGTATGTATCTGGATTTATTTGTTTTACAAATGTAGCCTACATATACTCAGCAAAATTAATTATGGGCCGGAAGATATGTTCTGGGGAAGCAATCTACCAAATCCCGTAACTCGTTATTAGTTATTAACATAGTATAACGCTAAACGTATACGCCCCCAAGTACTGGCCCTTAATTACATTTGTTGAATGTATGGTAGGTCATCAAAATGATCAGACCATAACAAAATCAGTTTTTCTAATTCATGTTTATTACTAATTATCCATCCTCGAAACATTGGTCCTTATGACTACTTTTTATTTATTTATTTATTTATTGATGTATTTATATATTTATATATTTATGTATTCATTCATTCATTCATTCATCTCAACGAATTATTTACGTTGTCAACCTTCTGGAGTCGCGATCACACCAAGCACGATAACGATAACGAGACTGTTGGATTCAAAATAAAATTTATGCTCAAAATGAACGACCTGGCCCCCATTCCACAGAACGATCGTAGCGCTACGATAGTCTAACTCCATGTTAACGTACATGAGTTACTCTCGTAGCTCTACGATTATTCTGTGGAACGCGCCCCTGGTCACACTTCAAATATAACGATAATGAGATTTCGTTAGTGTGACCGCTACGACGAAACTAAACTCGGAATGCTATTCTCGTTATGGCAATCGTTATCGGTGTGACTGCGGCTTTACATTACTAGTACAACATCGGTAAGCAGTCGTTGGTAGCTATATTCCACGATTCAGTACACTAATATTCTTTTCTCTTTTTAATTTTAAATTGGAATTTAGAGCCGCTTTCAAGATTCTTTCACTTATATCACAGCTTGTCAGTTAAGGAGGAGGAAACCTGCAACATCCGTAGCGTTGAATGTTTTCAGTAAACCTGCGAGCACCTGCTGGTACTGACAGACTAAGTATGACAACTACATTGCCACGATACATACAGCGCATCCATCATGATTGCGTCAGAAAGATAACTTTAGCGAACATTGATGCCGGGCTCCCGAGTTGAACCCGTGACCTCATAAGAATTATCACTTAACGTCCTCTATCCTAGAGGAAACTGTCGATGGCATACATATGGAACTGCGATTGGGACTAATAGTAATAGATAGATGAGTTGAGGAGTAGTTTGTTAAAACCATTGGCCAGCCAACAAACCATCATTTGAAACACATGCCAAATACTCCTTTACAATTTATATCCGTCATTGGTGAATATAACAAGGTCAATTTCCAAGACTTACAGAGGATGCTAACTGGCCCCGTGATTACGAAACCCGAGTACGATTTCATGCTCAGGCTCAATTTTTATATGTGGATTGTGAACAAAATATTTGATCGCCATATACATCTACGAGCTTGAGCATGAACTCGTACTCAAATTTCGTAATCTCGTAGCTAGGTCACTCTTGTACAAAACGGCGTAACTCTAAGGTAACCTTCACTCAAGCCATAGCTTACACCAATGCTAAGGTTGGAGATATTGTTACGTCGTTTCGTACAGGGGACCTAGATGGTAATACTCTATAACTGCAGTTCTGTGAAGTGTGAACTATTTGTAACTATTGTACAAAATATCTTTGATAATTGTATTGTCCGATTTACCTTCAATAACATTGTGGTCCTTATACCTTTCTGATCGAATGACAGATTGCAGCAGTCGCTTTCTAAACATATTCCCATGAAACATGATGGCTCGATGCACGATCAGAACGTGACCTGTGGAGAGTTCAAGACGCCGGTCGCTGAATACTAGACTGGTTCCCGTCGTTTACGAAAGCCATTTAGACAGGTGGCCAGTCTAGCAATAGCCGCCAGCGACGGGAGACCTTAACTCACCTCTATTGCCACACGGAATGAACGTGCATTGCGGGATCAAACGTGATCCATCCGGGCATATATGGCGAGCGCAGTGCTAAGCGCTCACGTAAACTGGGTTTGGTAACATGATAGAAATATAAACCTTGCGCGTCTGTTGCATATAATGTAACTAGTTACTGTTTTTACGAACATGGTTATCTTGAACTCAGGGGAACGATCTACACAGTTATCTTATCTTTACAATCAAGTGTAAACCTATGGTGAGATAATAGTCATTGTCACCATCGTCATCTTAGGGTAGGTTTACAATCGAGTGCAGTTCTGTGGATCTCGTCCTTGTATTGTATATCCCTTACTAGGTTTGTCATCATGTTTGTGTTCTTTTACTTATAGAATACTTTAAAATGGAAATGTTTAGTTTTGAATAATAATTTAATATTCGATTGACAACAATATATCATTAATACAACTGTACACAGAAATATCTGGATATTGTATAGTGTTCAAACTAATGGGAATATATAGGAAGTTAGTACAGCAAATGTCACATATTAACGTACATTATCGCAGTCAAATAACGTTACGGAGTTTTGGCTTACGCAACCGTACAATACGCATGTCGCGTAACTACCACCGTCAACTATAAGTAACCTGTGACACTACTTTATTACAGGCGGCTATCACTAAGTGGCGCCATCTGGATAACGGGGTGATAACTCTGCTGATATTGGGGCACCTGAGTGAACGTAATGAAAGTGTAAATATCAGATACTATAATATTACTTTGATAAGAAGCGCTGTAATGAATTTGTGACTTGACTATGTGCATTTATCAATTTTATAGAAGACGGTTTTATTATTTTAATCATAATTATTGTGTCACCGTTTGAATGCTTCAATGATAGGCATGAAATCATACATAATTAATTATCGTGCTGCATTAAATTGTAGATAGAAATGTAAAGTACATACAGGAACATGACATCCTTATTCATTTGGAATGCAGCACACGTTTTACGAGTTACATCCCTTCAAATTATTCAATGTATTCTACCCATTGCCACTATTGGTGTACAGTAAGAGGAAATAACTCGAGTAGGCATATATTATTGAATGTGGAACTCTCGTGTAGTATTTTTCAAATAAGTACGTATAATTCGTTATTACAACGTTGTGTGAATGTTACCGACATTACATAATTGTGATCACACAACGTTGTAATAACGTTATATAACGTTATGTGTTTGCTGGGTTGTTTAATTATACACCAATAAAGCATAACATGTATTAAGAATTTCTAATTTTCTTTTGTCTTATTAGACACGAAAGAATTATCCTCAAAGGAGATAACTACACCTATTATTTAAGACAATGTATTCCCACAATTACTCGATCACACAACCCTGTTAGATGAATATCATTCATTGAATTCCGCGAAAAATAAAGGAAAGCTACATGTACTATAACGTACGAGTAGTGAACAAAACATGTGACAGTTCAAATTTAAGGATGCCCCGCGACAAGGATCCAGTTTTCCTCATACAGCTAACCCCACCCCCACCCCCATCCCAGCCCCCCACCCCCAAAATCACTGCACACGGGCCGGTGGCCTTACATCTAATACAGAATGGAATTGAACTATCTTTGTTAACAGAAGTATAATGTAAACCACATCATCATAGTGTATGGTGTTCTATGTCAGGAACTGTGCATTGGTATTTACTGGAAGAGGGGGAGGCGGAGGAAGACGAAGAAGAAGACGATGAAGTAGAAGATGACGAAGAAGAACAAGTGAAAATTCATGTTTTAGAAACATTACCCTTGAAAATTAAATCCATTCTTAGATTCAAACATCCGCATTAATGGGACGTAACTGTGGTCAGTGCACACCGGTATGGCCAGGTTGAGGCCATGGATAAATTAAGGTGTTGGTTTACAGGAAGCCAGGGCGGATATAATATATCATGTCCACGTGTTTGCTCCGTGAGAATGGCAAGCAAGAAAATGGTGCAATTGTTCTCTTACCTGGGATACACGCAGAGAAAATACGTACTGCCCTGCGACATCGTAATTTAGTAATCTCCGCCGTTGGAGAGGTCATGGTAGAAGATCCGGTATGAGCGGCTGTCTTTCTGTCTGTCTGTTGCATCATGGCGGAATTTCTTCTTTCTGTGGGGAGATCGTGGGCAGCGTCGTGTCCAGCTACTGTCCAGATTTCAAACTGACCACAGGTCAAGATTTTAACTCTCCACCTCGACTAGGCTTCGACCGGTTCTACAAGTCCAGCTATTTCTGTGGATTTATAGTCGGGGAATTACGTAATGTCGACTCAACCGTGAAGCCGACAGAATAGAAGCGGTAGCTGGTTCGCTGAAAGCCGTAGTTAACTCTATTCAGCAAATAATTCACTTGGACGGAGGGCTATTCAGCTTGACCAATGGACGAGTGAACATCGGACAATTTCGGTTATTTGCAATGGTCGGACTTTGCGGTTTTCACTTGGGGCAACTGGACTGAGATGTGTCATTTACATATCGAATATTCATCCAGATAATTCTATTCCGGGACAACGAATACCTTTAGAACATGAAAAACCAAAGCTATCTCCACGAGACATGCAAAACGAGTACCGTTAGTTTTTCATCGTATGGCAAAATTTTCAATCCTGTCGAAAACCGGCGACGTGTCCCATTCTGGCATGGGGTACATGGTTACGAAATCTATGAATTGGCAATGTTACATTTTCCGTGTACGTAAGCATATACTTACCTGTATTTAAGTAGTTACGTACATGAACTCATAGCTTCAACGATGCATGTAGTTAGTCAATACTTTAATAGTACAAATTAGGAATTATTACGATTGAAAAAAAGAGTCACATTACTGGGCCCCGTTCCTCAGAACAGTTGTAGCTACAATTGATTGTAAGTCAAATTTTAGGAACTCGCTACAAATGTAAGTCTGGTTTCACGAACCATTTTTATCGCTAAAATAGTTTCATCTAACCATGTTCTCAAGTAATGTTTCATGCAATTGACTACACTTGTAGCGGGGCCCTGAACGTTTACAATCAGTTGTAGTTACAACGCGGCCCAGGTTAATATAGTTCATTGAACGGATCTTAATTATGAATTGCTTTGGAAAATGTTAGGTTACTAAATGTTCGTGAAGACTGACCAGGAAACGTAATTGTTTTAAATGCATTGCGTATCTATGGGTGGGGGGGGGGGGCGATAGGGGTGTCTCAGAATACTGGTATTCGCCTAAATGGAGGGAAATATGTTGAAATGTGCATTCTTTGTAATTACTTGACGTGTTTGAGGGAGTGGGTGAGTGATTTGTTACTTAATATCTCAACTGCAATCTGCCAACAATGCATACGCGAACATGGTTTTACATGAATTACCTGGGATGTAAATGTCGAATTTTTTTTATTTTTTTTAAAGCGATAATAATACAATATTCTATCATATTAAACAAACCCAATTAATTGTGTTTGTTGTAAAGAAAAAATATATATACAATAATAAATGCATGTCAATATTGAAGCTTATTCATTATAATAAGAAGCACATTTATTACGGATGATGGTTACCATTTTCTTGGTTCAGTTACTAATTTTATTTGGCATTGTGTAGATATTATTTTCTATGCACAAAAGGTTTCGATCATGCAAATAACTGAACGTACTTGAAACCTGTATGAAATGTTATAGTGCTACACCTAGATACTCTCGCCCATCCATCCATATCTAATTCTTATAGTAGTATCTCTCTTCTGTTCACGCAGAATTTCTGCCTCTTATATATTTGCTATTAGATTGTTATATATTTTTTTCGTATTTGGAACTCTGGATCCATTTAAATCAGGTACTTTTCTATATTTAAAAACATTATTGATTCGTCTGTTTCGTATGTAAATGTAAATTCAATCAAGATTTCATACATGATTTATACTAAAATGTATTTACATGTACTAACGCCCTATTTGAATTTCATTTTCTTCGAGGACCCGATTTATTGAAAGAAAGATACAGTCATCCACATGATTATCTCCCTTGTAACCACCCCTGGCAAAATGGAATACCCTTCCTTTGATATTATATCGGTCCACTTTTGAAGTACCAATAGTTTTACACCGGACTTTATATATTGACATTTCATTTGAATATAATCTTCTACCATGCTTCCAGTCCATTTCCGTTCCACCGTCCTTAAGGCCCACCATCTTAGCTACCCCTGTAACAATAGATAGACCCGCCCATCCGTGTACCTTCTAAACAATACGTGAATAGGTATACCTATCCTACAATGGAATCCACAGACACACAATTGTTCCACAACTACGTAGCTCGAGGCAGGAACGATTCAGAGGAAAACTAATCGAAGAATAAATATTGTCCCCCTCGTAATTACGGGTATACATGCATATATAATCCACCTTGTAGCTCCTTAGACTAAACTTAATGCGCTTTAGACGGGATTAAAATATTTTTAACAGCGTCCTTCTAATTATTCGACAAGTGTTGACATCCCGTCTGTTTGGAATTAGCTTTCTATTCATGCCGAGATCGTTCAACATCAATTGTTACATGTCTACTTTCGGTTTAATCGTTTAATGCTAATCTGCCAACATATCTTTAGTCTAGAAGTTCTTTCTAATTTCTAACTGTTTCTTGTTAAACTGTAAACACGTATGTGCATGAATTTGTGTTATGTCCTTGTAATTATATAGTAACACACAGTGGAAGTTATTAAAATGTCATTCTGTCTCTGTCTCTCTGTTGGGGGGGGGGGGGGGGGGGGGGGGGGGGGGGGGGGGGGGGGGGGGGGGG